>VHZZ01020528.1:10578-20915 GCA_009801015.1 Silene noctiflora | reverse complement strand
TATCTTGAGGTCCCAAAGCAGATTCTTGATCGCAAGGTTAGGAAAACTAGGCCTGGGGAGACAGTGTTGCTTAAGGTTCTATGGTCTAATCATGAAGTGGAGGAAGCCACTTGGGAGGCGGAAGAGGCTCTTAGGGAGTGGTATCCGTCTCTTTTTGATCAGGTATATGTGGTTACGGAGACGTAACCATGTTTCTTTTAAGGGCGTACGAGATGATCGCATAAGGTTTCGGGTGTGGTTTTGTGTTAGCTTGGTATAATTCGTAGTTATTTTGAGTCCGTTTGTGTCGTAGATGGGGGTTTTGGTTTTGAGTATGTTTGTTTTTTTGTTGCGTCGTGGAGAAGTGGTATGTTTGTTTTATGTATGGGCTGAACTTTGGGGACAAAGTTCCTTTTTAAAGAAGGAAGACTGTAATACTACGGTTTTCTGTATCTTTCGGTACTCTATCGAGTAAGACTTACTCTGTCGAGTAAGTATGTGTGCTTTAGAGTCAGAGTCTGACAGAAGGGTACTCGATCGAGTACGTAAGGCACTCAATCTAGCAAGGGGCACTCGATCGAGTATGTCACTTACTCGATCGAGGAAGTTGGACCTGCGAGTTATTTCAGTCGGGTTTTATTAACAACGCGTGAAGGATATAAAAAAGCTTTCCGTCAGCTTCTTTTTCACTTTTACCTTTTTCTTAAAATCTGTCAAGAGAGAACGTAAGTTCATTGCCTTCATTTTCGCGTTGTTATCAAATCCAATGGCTAGAGTCGTCGTAATTCAGAGTTCTTTATACCGTTGAGACCGTCGTCTTGTGGGTAAGATCATTGTACCATTTTTATATTGATTCGTTGGTTTTGGTTAAACCCTAATTGGGTAATTTGGGGGTAATTGGGAGTATTGTTGATATTAGATTGTAATTGTATGATTATGTGATATAGGAGGTGATTTCGTATAGAGCGCTTTTGACTCGCCGAGTTGATTGCTTGTGATGATTTGCTATTTAGGTAGGGTTTCCCTACTCGGTTATTGTTTACATGGTTATAAGATGATTGTGGTTGATTGATATGTATCTATTGATGATTAAGGTGATATTGGTATTGTTGTTGTTTTAATTATTGGATGTGATGTCTATGGTTTGTGAGGCGCGCCCTCGGCTGAGTGGGGTCACTTGCGGGAGTGACTTCATGCCCTTGATTCGCCCTCTGTGGAACCTACCACAAAAGGGGATGTGCACATTAAGGAACATGGGTTTTAAGCTCGGATTAGATGAGTGGGGATTTGGTGGGTATGGCTGCGGTCCCTCACTGGCGCGTGGTATACATGTTGTGTTAGTATTCTGGAAGGGCTACACACTTTAGTGTGTAGTCGGAGATGTGGTGTGATGATGGAGTTAAACGATGTGCATGTTGTACCTTTTGTGTTTGGGTTGTATGTGTTCGGTAACTGGCCCCGTTTATATGTTTTGAAAACTTTGGTGATCCTTTCGGGGATGGTGAGCGGTTATTGAGCAGGTATGAGTTGATGCGCAAGGGATAACTGAGTTGAGTCACCACATGATGCTTAGAAGAGTCTTCCGCTGTGTTCTGAGTTTTGTTTATCTTTAATTGTTAGACCTTTTGGAACAGTTGTATCTTTTATTAGACAGTTTTGGATGATCGGTTTATAACCAGCTAAACTATTTATTTAAAGTACGTTTCTTTATGGTCTACTTGATATACATTGCCTCGGGAAACCGAGATGGTAGCACTTCAATGCCTAGGGTGGCCTCGGTAAGGCACCTTGGTGTATGGGGGTGTTACACCCGTCTCCATGATAGGTTCCCAAGGTGGAGGATAAGAAAGGTGGTGGGGAGAAATGTGTCGTCGATTTGGGTTTAGGATAAATGAAAAGTAGAAACTGATTTAGGTTTACAATCTCGCGATAAGTAATATAATGCTGAACCACACATAATCGATCGAGTGCAAACATACTCGATCGAGTTACCTCTACTCGATCGAGTAACTAGACTACTCGATCGAGTAGCCAGAGCTAGATCAAGTTCCACTATCCCAAGGCTTCTAAGTCTTCTAGGTCCGTTCTACCAAAGGTTCCGACGGTCAAACACGAATGTAAGGTCAGTCGATGGGTCCCTAAAAGGACGGGTATTACAATCTTCCACCCTTAAAAAGAACTTTGTCCCCGAAGTTCAACTCCTCTACCTCCCCAACCCAAAATTAAACCAAAGCCACGGTGATTAAGAACATGACTAAAACATAACTCGACAAACCAAAACCACTATAAGACTGGCATCACCCCACGAACGCTATTAGTCATCATCATCATCTATTCCCTCCGCACAACCAAGGACAACCATTGCACTCCACGACCTCTACCAAACTATCGAAACAACACATATTATACAAGAAATTACCACATGCATGTACCACAACCGTATTAGAAATAAGAAAACAACGCATATACAACTCCACTTACACCTTTATAACTCCACATAAATCATCTACCAACGATTTAGTTACACAAAAGACGACGTTTTTGCAGTTACTTCAAATGCGACATTACTCTTCCCCTCTTAAATGGAACTTCGTCCCCAAAGTTCACCTCAAAGATGGTTCACACAGATATAAGAAAGAAGATCATACACGTTCCCCTAATGTTACAAAATTGGAACTCTCTCCACTTGAACATGCTAACGAAAATCTACAACACCAATTGCATTTTACCCCGTCCCACCGTTATTACGAGGTATGCACGTCCCACAAAGACGACTTAATATTAACATGACATTATTGCGGCCGACTCGAATACCAAACAAAAGTTAATGATGACATTACGTTTATAACAATGACAATTATCAAAACATCGTATATGCCTTAAATACATCCCATATATAAACATTGGGTACACAAGTAATCATCACTGTTCATAGAAACGGTGTAAGGCTCACGAGAACACCCTCCAATGCATGACCCCAAGTCAACAAGGAAACCGTTTTAGTGCATGGTCGACTGATACTCGGTCGAGTTTCTGGCATACACGATCGAGTAATACTAACTCGATCGAGTTTGCACTTACTCGGTTGAGTATTTGGAGATCAGAAAGCTCCAACAATCTGCATAAAACTTACTCGGTCGAGTAACATCCACTCGGCCAAGCATGTTATTAGCTACTCGGTCGAGTTACTTCTACTCGGTCAAGTACGTTCAGGTCAGTACACCCCCAGATATCTGCAACAAGAAAAGTAACCAACAAGGACACAAGTTTCCGGGATCCTATCCCCAACATCCATATATATACACACAAATCTAAAACAGAAGTAGTCACGACATGGCTTTATGGCCAATTACATCGTCACAGAACATCAAAATATCCGAATACGAAATGAAATCCAAGCGTAAGATCATAACATCATCATAAGAATAAATATGGCCGCTCAAGAGTCATCACCGATGTCCTCCTCCATCTCATCAGTCCCACTAGCTCCTGAATTCCCCGTTGCATCTCCTTCTCCCATGGCGGATTCTGTCCCGGGTCCTCCTCCACTCCACCACGGTGCAAGGCACCCATAGGGGTAACTCTCCGAAACTCCCCATGTGGATCTGTCCACCCCGTAGCTGTGGAACACCCCACTATCATCCCCCGGGGCCTCTCCACCACACTGGCTGAGCTAAGTTGGTACCCACATTCTGCTGAATGGCCATCTTATGTAGGTTCTGAAGCACTAATGTGTTCGACACCCTCTGCGTGAGCTCACTCACCTGCATCTGATGGCTATAAGACGATGGGTAACCGGGATACTGACAATAGGCGGTCCCTGTTGTACAAATGGTGGCTCTCCAACCACCTCCCTTGCCCTCCGAGGCACCCTACCCACCCTAGCAACGTGGTCCTCCTCTCTCACATGGGCTCCCCCAACCGGCTTAGGAAACTCCTCAAGAAGGTCATCTACGATCAAGTAGGTCTGCTCAGGAAGATCGGCCTCCTCACTTCCAGGTGCAGCCTCTGCTAACGGCTCATTCACAGGGAGGTAGTTCGCGGCAGGAAACCTCATCCAACTCCTACCCCTCACCCTCCAAGCTAGACCCCCACCCGGTAACTCGCGCAACCACTTATGCTAGATAAAGTAGGTCTTATCTAAGTTCGGGACAACGACAGTTATGGGTCTAAGAGCGAGAGAAGACTCGAAATCTGTCAACCTCTCGGCTAGGCGGGTGGCGATAGCGCCACAACTAAGGTGTCGGGTCGAAGACTTAGCCATCAAGGCCAAGCTAGTACATAGTATTGCTGGTGCATTGTAGGCCCAACGCTTTTCCCGAGCGGGGTTGAGATAGGAGAGCAATATCATAACCTCATGTGAGTTGAGCTTACTCACATCCTTTCGACCATATAGCAAACAATTCAAGGACCGGAGGAAAATATTTAGGGTCACGTGTTGTACATCATTGATCAACATGGCACTGAAGGTAAGGGAAGCTCTGTCGGTGAGCGAGGGTAGGTAGATACTCACTCCGCACTACACTGGGATATCGCCATAGTATCCCACCTTAGGCCGAGTAAGCTTAAGGTGGTCAGCAAACTGGTTCAGGGTCAAACTAAAGCTAGTGTTCATCAACCAGAAACCCACTGTCTTCCCGGCTACATCATAGTCAAAGGAGCTCATAAATTCTAGGGTCAAGAAGTCAGAGGAATGTTTCCTCAGTTTATACAACCCCTCCAACCCTAAGACCTTAAAGATATGACGCACATCCACCTCAATCCCCACAGCCTCCAATATCTCCGTATCTATGCACCTTGTGGGCTTCAAGGTTCGGCCCAACAAGTTCACGAAAGCCTCTCTCTGCTCAAAGTCGCGGAAGACCACCGGTGGGTACTGAGGTACCGACGGAACCACGGATCTACTACTCCCCTCTCTGACCACCCCGTGCTGCTATACTTATCTTGCTTGGTGACGGGTAGCAACATTCCTCGACATCTGTAGCAATGTGGTTAGCCAATCATCGGGTTTTACAAACCAAAAAGTGAAGTTTCAAATGTAGTATATACTCAAAACAAGGCTTAAGACGAGCTTCCTTTGTAAAACAAGCAAATTTATAAACAACATAACCCTTCTAACTCTTTTACTCTTTTCAAATCCAAATAAGATGAACTACTTGTTGCAGATCCGGAGTTTGAGCAAGTTTTTAACAAGAATCCGGGTAAGTATTACCAAAATAAGACTTGAAATACCAATTGTGGCAAGAAATTTGGGACAAAAATTCAACCTTTGTACTCAATAAGACGAGGTTTTAAGATGATTTTTTTTTCGGCGAAATTGGCCAAAATCCAGTGCTAAACTTAGTAATATCAACATCCCCAACCCTTTTTCAACCTTAGAGATGAATTAGGATGACAAAATTGGAAATTTAGGACAAACCCTAGAAAAATCCGGGTTGATTATTTCGAAAATCTATGTTTAGTTTGTGATTCCTAGCATCAACAACAAAGTATTCTTAGCAAAATCTAACAATTAGCATGCAATATTAAGATTTAAAATCGAAAATTCCATCATTACTCTACTCATAGTTCCCTAATTGCTTCAAAATTAAGAGAAGAAATATGAAATTTACCTTGAAGTAGTTTGCAACTCAAATCAAACGGATGAACTATAAGAAATCGAGAGGCAAGGGTGCAAATTTTACCAAATCTTGATGTAGAGAATAGGGTTTTTAGGGAAAAAAATATATGTTTGGGAAGAAAACAATTGATAAAAAATGAGATAAAATAGGGATATAAGTCCCGAAAATTGAAGAATCTCGTGTCTGTACAGTAACTGTACTCGATCGAGTTGCTGAGGTACTCGATCGAGTAGCCGCTACTCGGTTGAGTTGAGGTCGCTCGATCGAGTAAGTAAGAAACAGAATAACTACCAATTCTGTAATTACCAATACTCGGTCGAGTGCTCACATACTCGGTCGAGTTAAAAAGAATTCCGTCGAGTTTCCCTTGCACTCGATCGAGTAATCCAAGAACGAACGACAACTTATCGTGTGATGATCAGTCACTCCTGCAAAAGAATAATTCGTTCAGAGTCTAAGGCGTACCTAGGACTCGTCACTTGTTATCTCCCAAAATGGCACTATCAACTATCGACACCGAGCAGACAATAAAACATCATAACAACATTACCATACTTACTATATCTCATACACGATCATATACAATTCTATTAGGTACAACGATATTCTATCCAACTCACATGATATCCATTCTACGACCACAACATGCTCATGCCCGTCATCGCATACTACAACATATAAACCGGTTATCCAATACAATCATACATATACATCTCATACACCCTACTCGTTCCATCCATATACCTGCACTTACAAAATAAAAAGCAATCAAGCACCATACACGTCGCCCAATCCACCTAACTTACTCTAACACACATATCCTACACATAACATACATGTTCATATAATTCCCAACTCAACATCCCCATTCGCAGTGGCTGACTTAAGCATATTGGGGCTAGGATTTTGGAATGAGGGCGACTTCCCACCCAAAATCAATCTCAAAGGGGCTCCCAATCTACATACACAAGATTCATTTTATTTAACTCTCTACGTTCATCAGGTTCATTGGTTACAGGTTCAAAAATTGTCGCTCTGATAACACTTTGAAACACCCCCATCTACCAAGGAGCCTTTCCAGACCTTCCCTAACAGATATGGGTGTTACCATCTCGGTTGGCCGAGGATTAGTATATCATAACGTCAATAAAAGAACATTTAAAGTATAATTACAGGTTAAACTCATTACAAAATAAAGTACAACTGATACATCTATTCATCTACGTTGAGACTCCACATGCCAAATTAAGTGAAAGAAGCGTCCCTCCAAAGCATCTAGACAAACCATATCAAAACCTGTTAAGACAGACTGCTCACCAAAAGGATCACCGCAGACACACAACAAGAAGAAAACAAACAACACCGCACAAGGTCAGTAACTGGAGAGTAGCAGGCTAACGCAATATAAACAAGAATAATTCTTCTACAGTACACCTCCCTCCAACCGACTAACACCGAGGTGTCGTCCTATAAGGTTACCAGTCGCAACCAGTAACCCACTCCGCCAGTAGGGACCACAACCTTACCACCTAAGCCCCGCTCAAAACCATAGAGCGTAAACCCAATGATCATTAATATGAAAATCCCCCTTGTGACGGGAACCACAAGGGGCGAACACGGGGGTGAAGCCATTCCCGAAAATGACTCTACTCAGCCGAGGGCGCACCTCGCGAACCATATAAAATTACAACATTCATCCATAAAACTGATAAACAGGACAACATCGAACAATACCATCATCATCATGAATATACTCCTATCATCGCATTACCATAACCAATTACACATTTCAGTTAATGTCATTCAACAGTACTGAGTAGGTAAACCTACCTTTAGCGATCTGCAACTAGCATCATGATCCCATGACTGTGAAACCGCCATCTACCACACCTAACAACAAGGAGATACTCTTATTACTAATAAATATAACCCAACAACACAAGGATGACGGTG
The DNA here is from genome assembly GCA_009801015.1 of Silene noctiflora. Classification (NCBI taxonomy): domain Eukaryota; kingdom Viridiplantae; phylum Streptophyta; class Magnoliopsida; order Caryophyllales; family Caryophyllaceae; genus Silene; species Silene noctiflora. The sequence continues at coordinate 13,362 of VHZZ01020528.1, read as the reverse complement.
ATGATGATAACTTACCTAAGCCCGGCATACCGGCGGTAGATTTATAACCCGACTCGAGTCCCCGTCTCCATGATAGGCTCTCAAGGTAGAGGATAAGAAATGTGGTGGGGGGAAATTTGTCGTCGATTTAGGTTTAGGAGAAATGAAAAGAAGAAACTGATTTAGGTTTACAATCTCGCGATATGCAATATAACGTTGAACCACACATACTCGATCAAGTGCAAACATACTCGATCGAGTTACCTCTACTCTATCAAGTAACTAGACTACTCGATCGAGTAGTTAGAGCTAGATCGAGTCCCACTATCCCAAGGCTGCTAAGTCTTCTAGGTCCGTTCTACCAAATGTTCCGACGGTCAAACACGGGTGTAAGGTCAGTCAACGGGTCCCTAAAAGGACGGGTTTACAACTCAGCCTAATCAAATCCGCGCAAGCTACATCAACAACCATAACCTTCTAAGACAACTTCTCACCATCCCCGAATAGATCACCATTGTTTTGAAAACATAAAACGGGGTCATCCAACTGTATAATTAATATAACAACGTCAATAACATAAACCATAAACCAAACAAGGCAAACTGTAACATCCACCCTCCAAAATCCATAGTAACTAGTAACCGACTACACACCAAGGTGTGTAGTCCTGCCAGATTACCCATCGCAATGGGTAATCCACACCGCCAGTGGGGACCGCAGCCTACCACCAAAATCCCCGCTCATCGCAACGAGCAAACCCAGATCATTAATGTGCACATCCCCCTTGTGACTGGAGCAACAAGAGGCGAACTTGGGGTTGGAATCATCTCTCGAAAATGGCTCCGCAACAACAACCAAGAACCAACACAATAAATCTCAAACAACATTAACCATACAAGACCGTCACATTACATCTTATATTAATTAAACAGCCAACTGAGTAGGGAAACCCTACCTGAACAGCAATCCAAGCACAAGGCACAGCAAAGTATACTAGAAAGCCTCTTCTACGAAATCCTCACCTAACATAGCATCAACCAATAAATAACATGACAATCTGTGATTCACTCTAAACCCCCAAATTAACCAAATTAGGGTTTGACCAAACTTAACAAAACAACATAAAACTATGATAGATAACTTATCCCAACGATTGAATGATGCTAAGATGTGAAAAGCCCCGATAAATAAAAATCCTAGCCTTGGGATGGTGAAAGTAGCAAGGGGAGCACTAATGTCATTGTCTCCTTTTATGAAAAGTGTTTTAAGCAGAATAATAAAATGATTTTAAGTTATGAAAGCTGATTATATACTTCCCGTGTTACTTAAATCAAGTCGCAGAAAATAACGTAACGGACCGGACACTCGGTCCAGTACAAGAGACTCGACCAAGTAAGCTACACTCGATCGAGTTCTCTCATACTCGCTCGAGTTTACACAAAATAGAAGCCTGGCAGAACCACCATACTACCTACTCGGTCGAGTACCCCTTACTCGGCCGAGTAACCTAGAACCAGAAATCAGATGTATTAAAATTAGGGTCAAATTTATGCCGATATATCTTGAGTTATGGAGTTCGATAGGGGTGATTCGATTTTTTAGGTGAATTCTTATTGTCTTATATTTTCGAAGCATGGTCACAAGTTTTATTTCGCTAAGTAACAAACAAATGGCGACGATTTAAAGTTAAGGATGAGAAGTTGTGCACTCGGCCGAGTAAAATAGAGTAATCGACCGAGTGAGCCTCACTCGACCGAGTGTGTGGACCGAGTGTCTTTTCGGTTTTAACCCATGTCCTTTTTAGGTGCCACTCTGTCAAGTGGCTAGTGCACTCTGCCAAGTGGCGGTGAACTCGACCGAGTGCCTTTGTACACTCGACCGAGTGTACGGGCTCAGAGCTATTTTCGCGTGTTGGGCTCCATGTGTTAGGCCTTGCTATATAAGCTTCCTTTTCAGATTTTTCCCTTCGTTATACAACCCTAAACATTTCCAACTCCCTCTCTTACCTTTCAAAACTAACCCTATTAAACATCCCAACAACCTTATCCTTTGGAAATATTACCTTAGCTTGAAGATTTGGTGCCCAAGCTTCAATAACCTTTCTCATTTCTTTACATTTGTAAGTAGTTGCTTATCCTTTTCTCGTCCTGTTAATTTGTAGTAACCCTAGAAATTGGGGGTATTCGAGGGTTTTGTTATTTGAGTATATTAATTAGCGATTTGTATAGTTAGATAGTATTAATAAGTAATTATTTGTATTATTTGTTGTAGGACATGTTTGTGATAGGTATTACTTGATTAATTATAGGATGTGACTTCTTAGAGGAGGAATAGTGTGGTTGCTTGTGCTAATATGAGGATTGCTAAAAGATAGGATTTTCCTACTCGGTTTTGGTAATATGGATGCTTACTCATATGTTTTCATTTGTCATTTTTGTTGTTGTTAGTCGTACATGATTGTTGTTAGCTTCATCTTCTTGTTGGGATTTCAACTTAGCAAGATGATGCGTAATTAGTGTGGTCTCATAATGTCATTCGATTTGCACTATAACATGAAAGAAGAAATTGTTATTTGTCTCATCATATAGTTGGTGGGAATGCATTATAACATGAGATTAGGAAGTTGTTGGTACATCTGTCATTGACATGTTTGAAATTCATATAACGTGTGATGTTTGTATTTTTGGCATATTGTGATATATGTGATGATTAGTTGTTGGAGCCAGTGTCCTCCACAGTTAGTGTGATAACGTGTATAAATCTCTTATAGGTTCACAGGGTATACTTTGTATTTAATCAGTTGAT
>VHZZ01020523.1:24670-35670 GCA_009801015.1 Silene noctiflora | reverse complement strand
ACACATTAAAAGCATACCAAACAACTAGAACACGATATTAGCTCAAATGAACACTAATAAAAGTGCAAAAAGCAAGTAAAACCGAGCTAAGATGAAGAGTATAATCCTATATAAAATATACTTATCAATCGTAAGGTTCAAAAGACGCGGAATGGGGAGATTGTGTTGCTGAAAGTGTTGTGGACTAATCATAATGTCGAGGAAGCATCATGGGAAGCTGAGGAAAAGATGAAGGAGCGGTACCCTCACCTTTTTTATCAGGTATGTGGGTTACGGGGATGTAACCTTGTTCTTTTAGGGGGGTAGGAGATGATCGCGTGCATTTTGGGACGGTTTTTGAGTCAGTTTTCTTACGTGTTTCAGTCCTTTCGTTTGTAGTTTGAGTATGTTTAGCGTTGGAACGGTTGTTGTGTCGCTTATATCAGGTATGAGTTTGAACTTCGGGGACGAAGTTCGTTTTAAGGAGGGAAGACTGTAATACACCGGTTTTTTGACCTTGGGATACTCGGCCGAGTGGGGGCTACTCGACCGAGTATCTAGTTGAGATATGTTGTCAGTAGTCTGTTTGTAGTGGACTCGAACGAGTGTGTAGCACTCGGTCGAGTTAGGCGTACTCGATCGAGTGTCCTGCACTCGGTCGAGTGTGTCTTACTCGGTCGAGTGTCCCATACTCGACCGAGTGTCCGGTCCGTTTCGGGTTTTTTCGCGATTGATATAAATAGTACGTGACGCATAAAATCATTTTACCTTTATTCTAAAAACTCTCTAAAAACTTCTTTGACACTGAAAGCGACATAATACTGCCTCACATTCATTCTATATCAATCTAAGGCGATAGTTGTTTGTTTTGGGGGATCTTTACGTCACCGTTCTTGTAATTGATCAGGTACTTTATCAATTTAGTCCTTTTATGTTTATGGGAGTAATTAGATGGAACCCTAATTAGTGTAATTGGGGGTTTTGCAATTTAATTGTGTTTAGGCGATGTTTGATTGTTTAATTATATCTTTAGGAGGAGAATTCGTAGAGGAGCCTTTCTGACTGCTTGTTGATTGCCGGATTTGCTTAATCAGGTAGGGTTTCTCTACTCACTTGCCTTTTGAATGCTATATGTTAATGTGACGATCTTTATGCTGGATATGTTTATTGTATATGTTGTGGTTGGTGGTGGATGTTGGTCTTGGAGTTGTGATTTGTGAGCCATTATGAGAGGTGGTTCACCCCCCATTATTCGCCCCTTGCGTTCTCTCAGCTTAAGGGGGATGTGCATATTAAGGAACTGGGTTCGGGCTGCGGTACGGGGATTTTGTTGGTAAGGCTGCGGTCCCCACTGGCAGGGCTACACACCTCGGTGTGTAGTTAGTTTGGTTGTGATGAAGATGGGTGATGGAGGTTGTTGGCTATTGATTGTTATTATGCATTTTATCGTATATTGTTGTACAGTTGACTGACTCCGTGTTGTTTTACAAAACTGTAGTGATGCATTCGGGGATGGTGAGCAATTGATTTAGCAGGTGTTGACGATTTCCTTGGTTGCTGTTGATGCGGGTTGGTCGGGGCAGAGTCATCACCTTCTTTTTGTAGTTTTAGCTTCCGCGTGTTTAGATTTTGTTATCACTTTCAGATTTCAGTTTGGATTTGTATTTTGGTACGTTTTGATGTAATAGTTAATAAATAAACTTTATATTTGTTTCATTATGGTTTCTATGATGTTCACTACCTCGGGTAACCGAGATGGTAGCATCCTTATATTCGGAGGTAGTTCTTGGTAAGGTGCTTCGGAGTATGGGAGTGTTAGAAAGTGGTATCAGAGCAACGATTTTGGAACCTAAAACCAATGAACTAATGAATTTAGGGTGTCTAATTAAAATGAACCCGGGTAGGAGTTGTTTAGAGCTACCGCAAAGGCTAGGGAGACGTCCCAAAGCCGCATACTTGCCTTTACAACTTTTAACCGGTCACGGTTATCATTATCATTATCATTATTATTCCGTCTCACCACTAGTATAATTATAAAAGAATATAGTTTATAAAATAACCGTTGACTAACCATTGACCAAGGCTTAAAATATGGGGTATTACATATCTAGTCAAGTTCCTATCAGAAACTTTTAAAATTATTATAAGAAAACCCTGGTCACGTGTGGCCTTAGGTCGGGACAAATTACTAGTTAACAATTTTACATTGGGTTGATTTTGCCAGCTCTATGTTACAGAGTTTCAAGTTCATCAACTCACCTCTACAAAGAAAAACAAGTTCATTACGTACACAGTACACTTGGTGATAGACTCGTAGTAATGGCTCATCACTCTATTGGTAATAGGTTTGGCAGCATCATCATATTGATCCGTACTAGATAATACTGACCGTCAAAAACCCACCTAAGTTTACGCTTCTGCTATGTTTATCATCACATTTTCACCACAAACCAAAGGCAACTCCAATACACAAGAAAAAAAAAATGAGGAAAAGACTCGTGCTTTTTCCATTGCCCTTACAAGGTCATCAAACTCCCATGCTTCAGCTAGCTAACATTCTTTACTCCAAAGCCTTCTCCATTTCTATAATTCATACACAGTACAACACTCCAAACCCCGAAATTAATCCTCATTTTACTTTCCATTCTATTCCTAATAGCTTGTCCGAATGTGAGACTTCCAAGGAAGATGTTGTCCGTCTTATTATTAAGCTGAATGCGCAATTGGTAGCGCCTTTTAGGGACTTACTGGCAGGAATATTGTCTGAGAGTGCTGCTAATAAGGAACCTGTTGCTTGCTTGATTACAGATGCTATGTGGTACTTGACGCAGGATGTTGCAGACACCCTTAATCTTCCTAGGATTGTGTTGAGGACTAGTAACGCAGCTTGCTTTTATGCCTTCTTGTATTGTCCTGTTTTTAAAGACAAGGGTTACCTCTCTGCTAAAGGTATGTTCTTATACATTTCGGGCTCAAATTTAAAGACCCCGGAAATAAGAGCGTCATCTAAGTGCCTCAAAGGATGTCGGTTAATTTGCAAAATAAGAAAAGTCCAATTTACTTTATTAATTCATACTCCGTATATTAAAAGCTAATGGACAGGGAGTGTTTTGAGGATTTTTGTATTTGAGATATTGCCCAAATGATCATTTATACGTACTTGTTAATTTGCTTTTCAGGCAGTCAGTTGGAAGCAGAAGTGCCAGAGCTTCCACCCCTAAAAATGAAAGATATCCCCATACACGGCACACCTGACCCCGAACAAACTTATGAACTAGTATGTGCCATGATTGAAAAAACTAAGGCCTCAAGTGGACTCATTCTTAATACATTCCAAGAACTCGAACTCACTTCATTGTCTGTGATTCGCAAAGCAATGCCAATTCCAATTTTCGCAATTGGTCCATTTCACAAACAAGTTCCAGCCTCCTCAAGCAGCCTGTTTGCACCAGATCCAAGTTGCATTTCTTGGCTCAATGTTCAAGCACCCAAGTCCGTACTGTATGTAAGTTTCGGTAGTATAGCTGCAATAGAAATGAAAGAGTTTACTGAGATTGCACTGGGCTTGACCAATAGCAAGCAGCCGTTCTTATGGGTTGTACGACCCGGATTGGTGCGCAGTTTAGATGGAAATGATCCTCTGCCAAGTGGGTTTATGGAGATGGTTGCTGAGCGTGGTCGGGTAGTTAAGTGGGCACCGCAAGAAGAAGTATTGGCTCATCCTTCTGTTGGAGGGTTTTGGACTCATAGTGGATGGAACTCAACTTTAGAGAGTATTTGTGAAGCTGTTCCCATGCTTTGTTCGCCTTGCTTTGGCGATCAAATGATTAATGCTAGGTATGTGACTGATGTATGGAAGATCGGGTTTAGGTTGGAAGACCAGCTAAGGCGAGATGATGTTGAGAAGTTAATTAGAAGACTGATGGTGGACAAAGAAGGTGAAGAAATGAGACAAAAGATGACATCTTTGAGAGAGAAGGCATGTCTTAGCATACAAGCAGGTGGACCCCCCTACAGTTGTTTGGAGAAATTAGTTGCTCACATTTCATCCTTCTAAATTCTTGTATTCCGTATTCATGAAAGGAGAACTCTTGATTCTCCTGACACTGTGACACTGACTCCGGTCATCATCAGGTGTGTAATAACAAGGACCCAATACCAAGTTACCCAAACTCAAAATGAGATAAACCCAAAATAACCGTGTCGACCTAAATTTCTCCGACCCAAGCAACCCATTTACTAGATCTAATCATAACCATCCACATGAGAAAGGCTAATAGCAAATGACCAGTCCGAATTGACGGGATGATAGATTTAAAAGGTCAACTCATAACACATTTCTTTAATTCCAATAGACAACAAAATCAGCATTTGTTCAGTTCCACTTGACTACGCAACGAACCCAAACAAAACAAAACTTGATCGCAGATCCATCCTTATAATACCAAAACAACCAACGTTCCAAACTAGTTGGATAAATAAGGATAATCACCTTCAATGGAGGTAAAGAAGCAGAATGAAAGAAGACTGGTTCTGTTTCCAGCACCATATCAGGGACACATCACACCAATGATGCATCTAGCAACCCTCTTACACTCCAATGGCTTCTCAATCACCATCATCCAAGCTCGATACAATTCTGTCAATCCCACCACCTACCCAGATTTCACTTTCCATTTCCTGGACGACGGAATACCCCAAAACACAGTCCCTGCCCCTAATGATTACACTGACATACTATCAGTTCTCAACAGAAATTGTTTGGAACCCTTTAGAGAATGCTTGGGTGAGATTCTGAAGGGAAGTTGTATTAGTTGTTTGATTGCTGATCCGATGTGGGATTTTACTGGTTGTGTTGCGAAAAGTTATAAGTTGCCAAGGATGGTGCTTAGAACAGGTAGTGTGTCTACGTTTGCTGTGTATGAAGCTTTGCAGGTGTTCAAAGACAAGGGCTATTTTCCCCTACAAGGTACCCTTCTCACTTGCCCACCTCAATTACTTAGGGGGCGTTTGTTTCGTGCACGGATATGGGTTTGGAATTAGGAATCATACCCGGGTGGTATGGGTTTGAAACTTGATTCCTCATACCTTGTGTTTGTTTCAATTTTGGGTGGTATGGGTTTGAAACTCAATTAAGGTCAAAATGCATAAAATAAAATATTTGAAATAATAATTTTTAATATTATAAAATCATGAAAATAATTATTTAATGAAATAAGTATATAAAAAGTTGGATTTACAATATGYCATATTTTTGTTTTCATATATTTGTTCATTCTAATTTGATACCCATGGGTATCAATCTCATACCCACCCCCTCCTTGGGTATGAGAAACCCATACCTCATGGGTTTGAGGTATGGATATGAAACCCTTGTATTTGTGAAACAAACACTTGGTATGGGTTTTGTGTGAACCAAACACCCCCTCAATTTCTTGCTGATAACTAGAAAGTAGGTACCCTTTTGTTTATTGTTGTAGCCACTAGCCATTTGGGCAATTTTCTATACGGGATTGGGACCCAAGTCATAAATATTACCCCTCGTCACTTTATTAGCTGAGCTAAGTTCTTAGAAGCGTGCATCATGAATAGATTTTTGAGGCAAAATTAGGGATATACAGACTCCATGGATGTGATGCAGTGATGCCAACATGGTGTAATCGGGTCCTTTTTTTTTGGTTCCGTTGACAGTGAAACAGATACTCTCTTAAAGAAACCGTTGACAGTGAAACGGATCAAGAATTAGTTTGTAGGAAAAAAAAAAAAAAAAGATCAATTTTTTTTTTGCAACACTTCTACAGTTCTATGGTTTGCGGCTGATTTTTGCTGTAGTGTGCACTTCTACAGTTCTATTGTTTAGTACTACAGTTATGATCAGGCATGTAGAACGAACTAATAGCTCAATAGTCACTTTTTCCGATGAAAAGACAGATAAATCTGTTGGATCCATTGGGTCTGAATATTTCGGAATGTTGGACCCAACAGATATGGATTGGATCAGGGTCCGAGTTGGTGTCATTCCTTATTAGATGTAATATGATTACGTTTACTACCATATTCAGTTAACCTTTAATGCCTGATTTCCAGAGAACCAAACGCTCGAATCAATGGCACAAAGCACTTCTGTGGCAATAGTGTTATATCTGCACCTTAATAAGCGAACCTGAAGCAAAACATCATAACAATGAGCTTAATAAAAAGTTGTATATTAATGAACCTATCAGTGTTCCTGGAAAAGAATCTGTTTTAGCTAGAAACTTGATAAAAATCTGATTTCTCCAGAAATGCAGAAGATGCAGTAAATATGTCATTCGACTTGTTCAATTCCTTGTTTCAGAGTCTAGATCAGACGAACCAATGCTGGAGTTTCCTCCATTCAACGTCGGGGACCTGCCTCCAGAAGTGCAGCATGAGCTACTAGAGACAATAGTGAAAGAGACCAAGAATTCACAAGGACTTATCTGCAACACGTTTGAGGAACTCGAACTATACTCAATTGCTAAAGCTCGAGAGGTCCTTTCAATACCCATCTTTCCAATAGGTCCACTACACAAATACTCCCCAGCCTCTGCACCTAGCATATGGACACAAGATCAAACATCCATTTCATGGCTAAATACACAAACACCCAAGTCCGTACTTTATGTGAGCTTTGGTAGCCTTGCTGCAATAAGTGAAGATGAGTTTCAAGAGATTGCCTGGGGACTGGCTAACAGCAGGCTACCTTTCTTATGGGTGGTTCGGCCCGGGTTGAGTGAAGGTTCAAAAGCCACTAATTTATTGCCTGAGGGTTACTTGGACATAGTGCAAGGAAGAGGGCACATTGTCAAATGGGCCCCTCAGTTAGATGTTTTGTCTCATCCAGCTGTAGGAGGGTTTTGGACTCACTGTGGATGGAACTCGACTTTAGAGAGCATTTGTGAAGGTGTGCCGATGCTTTGTCTACCGTGCTTTGCTGATCAGGATATGAATGCAAGGCATGTAACTGATGGTTGGAAGATTGGGATACAAATGGGGAAGGGTATGAAACGAGATGAAATTGAGAGGGTGATAAGAAAATTAATGGCGGAAAAAGAAGGTGAAGAAATGAGAAGCAGAGTTACAACTCTTAAAGAAAAAGCAAGTCTTTGTCTAACGAAAGGTGGCTCTTCATATAAATCTTTAGAAAGCCTCATTAGCTACCTCTTATCATTTTGAGCCATATATTCTCCTGTACTTTGCGACGTGTAGTCGTGTACCACTTTGCTAACGATTCATGAATAAGAACTAGAAAGTAAGAAAGAGAAGATAAACTGTCTACTCTGTTGATAGTCATCTTCCCTTCTATTGACAGTCCACAACACCCTCGTTTCGTATGTATACATTGTTACATTTTTTTTTTATCTCAAAATGTATGCTTATAACATTGTGTTTCAAAGATTACCCTTCAACGAATGCACTTGCTTTAATTATTCTAAGGCACAGGTAGACTGCAAATCTGCAATGTGTTAATGGTACTCCATATTCCAATAATTACTCCTCTTAAACTACTTATTGATGCTCGGTTACTATGTCTTTTTGACAGTTGGCACTTGGGATCATGTAAGTGCAGGAGTATGAGATAAAGTGGATATGAACGAACCCAAAGCGTCAATTCATCTAAAAACTAAAACAGAAAGTACAGTAGATTTCAGGAAAACACTTCCCTTCCAATTAAAAGAGGCGTGTGCTCTTTAAGGTAGTCCACTCCATGTCCTCACAGTTTAGCTTCTTCAAGTCTCAAACTCCCACAGTACGAAAATGCTTTAATTTTTTCTGCAGCAGAAAACCACTGAGAGAGTGTTAAAAGTAATAAAAATATCGAAGAAAATTCAAGCCTATTGGTTAAGATTAGGTAGTAGGTGCATTAGGTGACAAGTTGGAATTCCCTTGTTTATCAGACTTGCACATCACAATGGAACACAGTAATTAGAATTGGTGGTTTATATTAGATATGTCAGCTTCTGACATCATATTGACTGTCAAGGCTGTAACAAATGCTCCTGGTTTAATTACTGCCTTAAAAACAGACTACATTCATATTTCATAACCAACACAAATATTAGAAGACCATTTTATCAATGAATGAGTGTTTTCATATATACCGTCTCACTCTGCAAGACGGTCTTACATGATACTTGCTGTCATTTTAAATAGGATATAAGATGCCTGGAATTAGACTTGCAGTCTCGTACACGTATTATGATAAGATGCCAGGAGTTAGATTTGTTAGATATTATATTCATGCTGAAGGGCACGTTATAAATATTGATATCATACACTTGGTTTCCTGATCCCTCAATCACATGGTTTTGGCTGTATGTATACATATTAAGTTCATCGTTTGTTTCTTCTACTGTTGTCTTTTTGGAAACTTTTAATGAGAATCACTGCAATTTATATAAGACAACAAAACTAGTCACAAGAATCACATCTCACTAATCCAACACCACACAAAACAGTAAATGACAATATTGCCCTTCTGTATGAAATTATCAAGACTCATATATAGCCATTGGTTTTATCTATTATGAGTACGGGTAGGATCGGGTCATGAGGTTATACAAATTATCTTCTTTTCACATATACGAAAATGCCAATTCGTATCACACACCGGCCATACCTCACCAAAAGTAGATCAAGATAGAATTTTGAGTATATACTTCTATCCTCTGAAACACTGAAACTCATGTCCAAGCTTTACACTATCAGTGACCGACCAAAGTTCCAATGGAGATAGTTAAACAGCAAAACAAGATGAATTGTAGACTACTCATGTTCCCGGCACCATTTCAAGGCCACTAAGATGAAATAACAGCAAATGTTTCTTTCCCATTTCCAATGGAGCCAAATATTTCTTATCGTTTAGTTCTAGGTTATGATAGAATAAAACAAAATGACTTACTAAATTGGTTGTTCTTTAGTTTATTCTAAAGTAGGCAATTTTGATTATGAGCAATGGGAAAACAGCTTTTGTGTGTTGTTAATAAAAGGATAAAACAGCATAAATCCAACCTCCTTACCCTGTCTTAGGGATGAGCCATTACGGCACATGGGTAATGTCTTTTATTGTATATGATATTGTATATACCTGTTAATTCGACCTCCCTTATCACATCATCAGTTGCAGTTTTTATTGCACTAGGTTAGTTGTTGCTGTTGATCAAGCGTTTAACTGTCTCTTCCTCTGCAAATTACAGAAACCAAGTTAAATGACCCACTACTGGAATTTCCACCTCTCAAAGTCAAAGACCTTCCTGCACAGACACTGCATCATACACTATCTATTGTGTTAAATGAGACCAGAACGTCCCAAGGAATGATCTGCAACACCTTTCAGGAACTCGAAAATGACTCAATAGCTAGAATTCAACCAACCCTTCCTTTTCCCATCTTTCCGATAGGTCCAATACACAAATATTTACCAGCTTCCCAAGTGAGCATATGGACCGAGGACAAAACTTCTATTGCCTGGTTAAATACCAAAGCACCAAAGTCGGTACTCTACGTAAGCTTTGGGAGTGTCGCAGCCATAAGCGAGGCTGAATTTCTGGAGATAGCCTGGGGACTGGCCGACAGTGAGCAGCCTTTCTTATGGGTGGTTCGGACTGGTTTGATTCAAGGGTCGGATAATAGTTATACATTGCCCGAGGGTTACGAGGACATTCTGAGCAAAAGAGGACATATTGTGAGMTGGGCRCCTCAARCAGARRTTYTGTCCCACCCTGCTGTTGGCGGGTTTTGGACWCAYRGTGGATGGAACTCGACCATGGAAAGCATTTSTGAAGGGGTTCCAATGCTTTGCCTACCGYTYTTTGGYGACCAGTCGATGAATRCAAGATATGTGAGTGAGGAATGGAAGATTGGTTTGCAGTTGGAGAAGGGCATKAAAAGAGARGAWATCACAAAGGCAATAAGAAAACTGATGGTTGAAGAAGACGGAAAGGAAATGAGGAATAGAGTCACAGCTCTGAAAGAGAAGGCAGATCTTTGTCTTACAGAAGGACACTCTTCTTACAAATATTTAGATGAACTAATCAGCTATATATTAGCAATGTGATTTACATTTATATTGTATGAAAGAACATCAAGTAAATTGACCATCGTCTTCAGTTTAATAAATACGGAGCACGACCACATGATCCCATTGTCGCAAGAGGTCCCTAAAATAGCGAGCTGGGGTATCGTATGTAAGTTGTGAAACCCTATAAGGTTATTTCTAAACAACCCAATAATGAAAGAAATAGAATACAGTAAGTATGGTCGACAAAATTGTATTCCAATCATTTCATACAAAATTATCTCTTTGTACATTGGATATCGATAATTTTTGCTGCTATTGAAGTGGACCATAATGGATGTTTAAGAACAAATGCCCCATAAAAAAACTTCCCAATATAGAAAGGTAAACAAATGAATGAAACATTCTAAAATGGAATACGTAAACAAATGACCGGGAGGGACTCTTTATTACATGGATGCACGGGTACATCGTCATATCGACTACTGGAATCATGTAAAGCATGAGATTATAAGACAAAGTTGGGGGTGTCCCAGCCAATTTGTTATTTGGGAATGCCTTTAATGAACAATTTGGTCCACTTATCATCCAATAATTAGCCCTCTCCTCTTCTCTTGATTTTTGTACCAAAATCAAAGGTAAACAAATGAGCAGGACGAGGAAGTATTATTAAATGTTGTCAGATACTACATTCATTCTGAAAGGCAAGTGCTGATTCTAAAATTGGCATTAAACACTTGGTTTCCAGATCACTTGATTACATGATTTTGGCTGTATATATACATATTAATTAATTATAAATTTCCTCTTTTGTATTCTTCGACAGTTGTTTTTCAGATAATTTTTAAATCAGAATCACTGCAATTATAATAAGACAATCAGACTAGTCACAGGAACCACATCTCAACAACACCACACTAACAGTAAATGACAATGGTGCCCATCATATAAAGCCATTGGATTTTTCTACTTAAGAGGTTTA
>VHZZ01020511.1:16941-30004 GCA_009801015.1 Silene noctiflora | reverse complement strand
AAAACCGAATCATTTCATTTTCGTTTTCCTAAACCTAGATGTCGTCGCCTTGCCTTCTCTTCTCCTGTTCTCACCCTTTTGAGGAGTTGGGGGAGATGAGTCACCTTGGGGACAGGAGCATGCGTCGGGAAGCGGTCTTGTCGCCGGGATGCTGTTATAGGTAAGTGTTATTGTTGTCATCATCATCATCCCTTTCATTTTTGGTGTATGCGTAGTGATAGTGATAGGCTGTTGTGATGTTTGGTATAGGACGATTCAGTGATTGCTTGTTGCTCTGAGGCTGTGTGCGGATTGCTGCAGATTTCTAGAGGTAGGTTTTCCCTTCTCATTTACTATTTCGTATGTTTGGTATTTATTGTATTGTTTGTTGAGTGTATGGTTGTTTGGATGTTTGAGTGCATGTTGTGGTGTGGTGAAGGGGATGTGCACATTAAGGAACAGGGTTTTCGCTCGTTGCGATGAGCGGGGCTTAGGTGGGTGTGGCNTGGTGCTTTGTGTGTTGTTGCGACTGTTATTGTATGCTTATATGGTACTGACCTTGTGTGGTGTTTCCTTGTTTGTTTTCTTTGTGTTGTGTCTGCCGTGACCCTTATGGCGAGCAGTCGGTTTAAGCAGGGTGCATGTAGATCTTGTTGGGTTAGACAGAGGGACGAGATCGCCACGAGTTACGACAGTCAAGTTATATAGTTTATAGTGTCATGAGTTGTATCACCTTTCTTTTAAGTTTTGGGCTTGTAACAACTTGTAATAACGTAAAGTGTTCTATTATTGACGTTTGATATGCACTTGCCTCGGGTAACCGAGATGGTAACACCTTTATCTGTTGGGGAAGGTCTTGTTAAGACTCCTCGGTAGATGAGGGTGTTACAAGAGCTTCCACGATTACATGCATAGACAGAATGATTAGATTCGTTCTCATAACTATAAAGGCAAGCTCTCATAGCTTATTGTGTGTCTTACCATCATAAGAGGTATGAACATAAAAACCCAAGCCTATATTGAATCCATAGGTAAGGGAGATTATGGTGGTAAGAATATTGAGGATGTCCTTAGTTTCTTTGAATGGCTTGCTGTTGAATGCATTAAACCCACTTTCTCATATCAGTCAGACATGGATGATGGCGCGGGTGAGACCATAGAAACCGTTCTAAAGAATGGAAAAGAAATTGACGGAAAGATAGAGGAAGAGACCATATGCTCAGTTGACAACACCTTATTTGAGGATAATCTAGAACTCCTCTATGATAACTTTACAGACAGTGAGCAGTGTGAGAAAGACTTGACGGGCATCTTAGAGAGCCGCTTTTGTGACGAGTCTTGCGATACGGAGAGTGAGGATGGGCAATTGGAAGGTCTTCAGGTCAAATGGGACTCATATGATGATATGGTAGATGAGCATGTTATGGGCGACCCCGTTGAAATATTTGACTTTACCGCCCGTTGCATTTGGGATGACTGTCCACCTTCTCCTATTGCAAACTGGACTCCTCCACCTCACATAGAATACCCGTCTAAGCAGGTTGTTTCTACTCGCGTGTTTTTAATGTTAAATGCTTCTGTGCTCTATAATTTTCCTCTTTCCTGTGATTTGAGCTTTGATGTTCCACCCTCGGATGAAGGGTGTAATAATTCAGTGGATTCTTACGGGAGCTGTCAAAGAAATTTCATGAAGCTGAGACGGTATTTCACATTGCTTTTATATGGTCATATTGTATTTTGGTGCTACTTATACTTTTGTGTAGCACATGCGCATATTTATGATAAGCTTTTAAGGACTTTGAGCACCTACTCCTACCTATACTTGGATGAGGCGCGCTGATCAATGGCAGCTTTCCATGACCTCCCCTTGTTTGTTGCTGGGTTAGGGAGTTCCATTATGCGGTTATTGTGAGTCTCTTTTCCTAATTTTTATTCATTTGCATTCATCTTGTTCGTATATCTCATCCCCTATATTTTGATGCTGCTGATTGTTTGCTGAACACAATGAGGGCATTGTGTGATTTAGCTTGGGGAGGGTATGCATGCATTTGTCTGTTTGCATCCATTTGCATATTTATTGCATTTCTGTTTGCATGTTTCTTGCATTTCCGTATGCATTGTTTCTTGCTTTAATAATTAAAAAAAAAACGAAATTGAAAGATTCCGAAAATATACAAAAAGAACGTTTAATTTTGCATTTAGGTCAAGTCGGAACAGTTGGATAACAATGATGAAAACCGCGTCTATGCTTTATTCTTAGCCCAAGACTTGCATTGCCAATACCTTTATTATACAATCTTTTGCATAATCGACGAGTTTTTGATTAACTTTACTGAACGAATAGACTTGACTTAATATCGGCAACCTACTAAACATTCTAAGGTATAGAGCTTCCATAAACTAATGACATTCATGATCAGTTTCATCTAGGATGTGAGTAGTACCCCTTATAAGACATGTAACATCAAATTGCATAAGCATGACATCTATCTCTTAATGCCTGTATGTATTCGGTTTGCGGCGGTGACACATGTGGTTAGGTAAATTCTTTTTTTTCTCATATTTTACCCTTGAACTTCACTAGCCAAATTGACTTATTTTGACTCATTTATTAACTACAATCCAAAAATTGGTCTACCCTACTCGA
Source organism: Silene noctiflora (assembly GCA_009801015.1). Taxonomy (NCBI): domain Eukaryota; kingdom Viridiplantae; phylum Streptophyta; class Magnoliopsida; order Caryophyllales; family Caryophyllaceae; genus Silene; species Silene noctiflora. The sequence goes on along the minus strand of VHZZ01020511.1, from coordinate 27,378 downwards.
GCTACTTTAGTTGGTAAATATGGTTATGTGTTTGATTGTCCTTTTGGTACTCTATTTTTGTTATAAGAAGAGGGTTTGAAAGGAGAAAGAAGGAAATAATGGAAAAAGAAATGGAAAAAAAAATAAAAAAAAATGAAAAAAAAAACAGAAAAAGAAAAGAAGAAAAGAAAAAAATACGGCAAAAGAAGACGGTTCTTTTCTCCCATATTCATCTTTATATTCTATGGGGAGTTTTTTTTGATAATGTGAGTGAGTTTATGCCGCGTTGGCATCGTTCTTAGTTTTTTTCAAGATGGGTTTTAAAGCGAATAAGTTTATTATTTGGTTACGGTTGTGCTAGCTCGGCTTTTACCTCCACTTATCCAAATATGTTTTTCCCTTTTTACCCATTTACCTCACCTCACACCATTTGTAAGTCCTTGACATGTGTTTTGGTCCAGTTTGGTTGGAATGCGTATGTACGGTCGATAGAAGTATTTATCATGTTAAATTGCATGCATGCTCTTATAGGTTGCAGTTAGGTGAGTGGCTTCATTTCTTTTTATCTTACAACATACTCACCATGTTCTTTAAATGAGTGATGAGCGATCCGTGAGAGTCCGATATATACGAGTCTTGCAAGGTCGACGGTTCAGTAAAGTTATCATTGATTTAACTCGTTTTCATTTGATTTGGTACTCTGGTGTTGGCTTGATTGCATTAAATCGGTTTGGGCATTTCAAAAGCATAGTTAGCTCTGAGCTTATTTATCGTTCCATTAGTTCTTTAGAGTCTTTAGACTATGCTTGCTTGGGGACAAGCAAGAGTTTGGTTTGGGGAGGTTTGATGTGTGGATTTTATTTTCACTTTTCTTACTATTTTGGCACACATTTCTATGCACATTAGATGCTCTTAGGAGCTATTTCAGTGTCAAATTCTCCACATTTGCTACTTCAGTGTGTTCGTATTTGTTTTGCAGAAAATAACACTTGGTTGCGCATTTTGAGTCGATTCTCGAGCACATGGAGATTTGGAAGAGCTATAGATCAGATTTCCTATTGCTAAGGAAGCTTATCGAACATTTGAAGAGGTTAAGGGTTGAATTAGACACTTACGTGGTAATTGGTGATAGTTTGGAGTGATATTATGAGCTTCACATTATTAATGCCTAATTTGAAGAGCCATAACTCGAGTTCTACAAATGATAATCAAGTGATTCAAATTAGAGGTTAAATATCATCCTGTTAGCTTTCCAACGCCACCAAAAATGCCCTATTTGCCCAAGTAACGAAGAAATGACGGTCGTTTGAAGTTCAGTGCGCGTTGCAGGAAATGCGCAAAGACAACTGGTCGATCGACTGGTACTGTTGGTCGATCGGCCAATTTTGTTATTAGGCGAGTTTTAAACTTGTTTAACTCAGCCCATTAGTTTTTAGGAAGTTATCGACGTCTCTTATTATTTAAGAGGGGATGAGAAATCAGTTTAGGTTATCTTTGATACTGCTAAAAACTTGTTTTACATTACTTTGCTCTCAACTTTTGGATCTGAAACTTTAATATTTCTTTCCTTCGGTAATCAATAAACCTTTGTTCTTCATTTAAATTCTTTAGCCTTATTTCCTTTAATTTGCTTTCCCTTCTTTTTATTTCTATTGTTTATGTTTAATTGCTTTTCTTATTTATTCGTCATGTTTAATTCAATTTCCATAATCAAACTTATTATTATTGTTTTAGTTATTATGATTATGCATAGCCAATTCTCTTATGCTAGGATTTAGGAGAACCACTGTTATATGATGATTCTCTGTTAGGATATTAGGGCTTGCATTTTTACTACGCTGAATTGTTAATCGTAGCATCTTAATTGCGGTTTAATTAATTAAATGCATGTGATTAATTGACCATATTGTTAAACCTTGACCTGGATCGAGAGATTGGAAGAGGTAGAGACTTGCTACGAACAATAGAATACCCTAATTAGAGAGAGAGAGCAAATTAGAAGTATCCTAGGGTGAATATTGGACCGAGAGGACCTGTTCATTACCCTTCAGACCGTAATTGTGCTGGCCTTTGACCCTACCTTAGACCGTTATAGACCGTGGTGAACCGACAGTCCTGGCTATTTCCCCCTATTTTTGTTACACTAATTCTTTTTTAATCCCTTTTACTCTTCCTTCCACAACTCTTAGTTTAGTAAACAAACAAAACAAACCCCCCCATTTTTTTTACTTAGACGGACTTAGATTAGCAAATAGAACACAATTATCTCCCTATGGATACGATCCCGACTTCCTTTGCTGCATTAGTTTAGGCAAGTTGGTTTATTTTTTATTAGGTGTGCGATTAGCCTATCAGATTGATTGGCCAACATGGCCAAGGAGGCTAAGGAGAAGTTTAGTGACAAACGTAAAGCTGATAGTGATGGTGGTGGTTACTCGAACTCTAAACGAGGTAACTACAACCAAACTAGATCATATTCAGGAGGATATAACTATTATGGAGGCTCGAGTTATGGTGGAAGAGGGGGACACAACATCAGTGATAACACGGGATTGACTTGTTTCAACTGTGGTGGAACTGGTCACAAGAGATTTTAGTGCACGAGCAACAACGGAGAAGGAAACCAACAGATGTGTCAGGGTAACTCTTACCAAATTCCGACTTAGAGTATGGCGAGTAATCGTATGGATGGGTTATGGAATAATCAAGGAAGCCAGGGAAACAACAACAACAGCCATGGTGGTGGCTACAACCGAAATGGTGGTTCTTATCAGCGCTAAAACAATAACGGAAATCCAACTTCAGAACCAAAGTCCACAACATCGGCGAGTATGGTGCAATGAGGACAGAAAAGCAGCAAAAAAACTGTTTATGATGAATAAACAGGGACATGAGGAGGATGTTCAGGTCGTTACTAGTACATTTCTGGTTAATAATAGTCCAACCTTTGTTTTATTTGATTCGGTTGCTACCCATTTTTTGTGTGTCTAAGAGTCATGCTTTGACCCTGGGTTTAGGGGTATTCGATATGGTTAAGCATGAGATCTTTATACCGTCAGAAGAGTCTGTTTCGTGTAATAAATTGTATAAGAGGGTGTTTATTATTGTTGGGGCGGTAGATTTTCCGGTCGATTTGTTTGAGTTTTCGTTAGATGGGTTTGAGGTCATTGTGGGGATGGACTGGTTGGGTAAGTACAAGGCTAACATTGACTGTCATCAAAAGAAGGCGTCGTTGAAGGGTCCTAAGGGAGTTAGAGTGTAACACCCGCCATTTTTCTAATCTAATTTCGTAACTGTATTTCAATCCCGATTGCGATTTCATTTGTATGATGCGGAATTTATTCCCGAGTAATTTCTTTTCCTTCTTTGAATTTTTAAGTTCTCTTATATCTCGAATATTTCCTTGTTTTCGAGACTTATTATTATTTCTAACTATTTTAGCTCCGCTTTATTTGTTCATTTAATCCATATTCTAATTCTATTCCGAGTAAATTCATTGGATTTCAGAATTTATTTCTATTAAACCCTTTTTATTCTTGTTGATGTCTAATCTCATATATTTTACTATTTATGAGATTTAATTTTTATTCTTTAATTTACGGTTTTGATTTAATTATTTAATTAATTCCGTTCAAAGTCGATTTTTAGTCCGATTTCTTTAACAGGCCGACTTTTAATTCATTACTCGTTTTTAAGTCCAAATCTCGAAAATTGATTTTGGCACCTTAGGTTGGTGCGTGAGATCTATGATATATTCTTTGATTTTGGTACATCATTTTATTTGCACACATAATTTATCTTTGGCAATCATTTCTCTTTTCCTCTTTTGACAAAGTTGACTAATGTATTAGAGGAAACAATCACCTCCTCTTATTCTTGCTGCGTAAGTTTGGTGCTAGTCTACCATGCCAAATTTTTATATGCTTATCCTTTCCTATTACACACACATTCAATTATCCTCCCATATATTCTTGGAGCCATATGATATGCTAAGCAAGACAAGTTGTATACTTGTATGGTCTTCTTATTCATTTATCATTTGCATATCATATTTCTTTTATTTGCAAAATAAGAAAAACAAAACAAAAACAAAGTAAAGACACTCTTTTTCTTTATTCCTCTTGGTCGTACATTTCTATTCCTCTAGCAAGGATTTTTCCACCCTTCTTCATCTAATTCTAAGGGTAAATTATCTTTAATAGTTTGTCGATTAGTTTTTGTTTTTATTTGATTAGTATATGATTTTAATCATATATGTATATGTTTGTTTTTGAAGGCTATCGTTAAGATCCATACGAGGACGAGTATTTCATTGTCTCAGATAGCGATTAGAGGTAACGCATGATGGCTGACTCGACATTTCATTTCGTTTTATGAGTAGTTGCATGTATATTATACGTTTTATCGCTTTTTCACGTTTTATTGATTAAACTGCATTTCGAAAATGGTATTATATGAACCAAAATTTCTGGAATCTTAACATGTGGATTTATGTGATTTATTATGTTTTAAGTTTATTAGAAAAGAAATTATTTTATTATTATCGTCATTGTTCTATTTTGACATATTAGTACTTTTATTACTCCCTCCTATTCTCAATAACCCCCCCTCCCCCCTCTTTTCCTTTTTCATCAATTCACAATAGCTTCCCCCTTTCCTTTTTTAGTAAACTTTTTTATTGTGAAATGACCAAGTTGCCTTCATAGATTTTCTAATATTACCACTCAACCCATAATTAACCCATCATATTAAATCACTAACCCACCCAACCCACTAACCTAACCCAGCCCAATCCTAACTAACCCTAATGACTCCCTCCATATATTAACCCCACACCTAACCAGAAACCCTAAATCCACTCTCTCTCTTCCGCCATTCATCTTGTCTCTTCTTCTTTCTTCTGCCTGTCTTCTCCTATTCTCCCTCTCCTAATCTTCATCCATCACTACTCATCCTCATCTTATCGTCATCCTTCTTTCCCTTTATTCAATCTACATCATATTCTTGAAATTATTTTTCGTTTAAATTGAAATTAAATGAAAAAAATGGAAGGTTCTGGCTCATTTTTTGCTAATATTGATCTGCGTGAGATGGAGAAGAGATATGAAGAAGTAGATCTGGGTGATATTGAGATGGTAGATGATGGTGTTATTCTGGGTGAGATGGAGATGGTAGATGATGACGATGTTATGGGTGGATTGTCAGATGTTGTTGCATGTCAATCTGATGTTGAGGGTGGTGAGAGGAGAAAGATGGCGATGTTGATGAAAGAAGAGGGTGAGGTTAAGGCGAGTAGGTGGATAGCCAGACGTCAAATTCCAGAGAATAGAAGGGTGTTTATGGAGCAACTCTGTAAATATTGGCCTTATTTTGGGGTTTTATTGGAGTATGAGGTTGAGGAGAGTGCAAGGATGAAGATAGATGATATTGTTGGCTCAGGTTATCTTGCATGTCAATCTGACGATGAATTAGATATGGTTGTCGTACAAGATAGCTCACTGATTAAAAATGGTTTTGGGATGGGCTCTGCAGACATTGGCCTGGTTTTGAAGTTGAACAGGCCACTGATGATGTTGTTGGCTCAGGGAGATTGATTTCTTTTCTTTTTAATTTCAATGTTTTTAATTTTGTCGTTGTTTTGATGGACTAGTGATGATCTTCATGTGATAGTCTTGGCAAAATTATTTCATCTGTTTCATATAGCCCAATGATCACTTTTGTTGAGGGCATTTAAGAGGCTTGCAAGGTTGTTGTCCATGCACTATGCCACCACTACTTGTAGTGAAGAGGCAGTGTATGGATAGAAATCTTGAGAGACATGTTTACAAAGTTGTTATGACTAGATTGCTCATGTTTAATGTCGATATCTATTACGCCAAAGACTGAATAGTATAAAAGTAGTGCAAAGTTCAAAATCAACTAATAATACAGAGTCTACAAAATGATTTTCTTGGATCTTCTGGATTGTTTGTTCTTGTTGCTCCATGCCTTATCTATGAAGATGTTATCATTCATAAGCTATGCAATCTTTGAACATTAATTAGCTATGCATTATTATATTCCTACTACTTCATTCTGTGCACATAAATCAAGAAAATACTCCGTTGGTTCATTACTACCATTACCATGTTCAGTAATGGTGCCAATAGGTTCAATGTCCCTCGTTGGTTCATTACTGCATCCACTGCTGCTTGCAACATTTTATGCATTCTCTGTTAGTCTGCTAAGTGAATTTACTAATTCGCTTATATTGCTTGCATCACCTATATTCTGTACATATCTTATGCATTCTTTCACCCACTCTAAATCGGCATGTAGATATTCTGGAAGTAAACCAACTTTTGCTAGTTTTAACTTGTGCATATGAGGCACGGGGTAATCTATGCCACCTTTCTTTTTCATAATTTCAAGAATACATGCTTGCAATATTATCCAAACATAGTTAAGTTTCAGAACATCTTGTTCTTCATATGCAGTTACTGTGTTATGTATAAGTTCATCCAATTTAAATGCTTTTTTCTTTTGTTGGAGAGATTGAATAGACCTAAAAAACCCCAACTCCAAGACATTCAAGTCTGGTGAATTGGGTGGTTGGTAGGCCAATTCAATCTRCCATCCATCTGCTRTTGYTGTTTTTTGRAAATCTGGATCATTATTGTTAATATGTGGACGTGCATTATCTTGTTGAATGATAATGTGTTTACTTAGATTTGTAGGCCATTTAGCCTTTATTGCTGGCACTACACAATTTATGACCATTTCTTTAGTAACTTTTTTGTTTATTGACTTTATGTATTTGGTTTCAACTATTCCTGCCACCCTATTTTTGGAATTTCTTTTGGCTGGTACTTGACAAACAAATGGCCAAATACCTATCTTTTCATCAAAAATTACATCACCATTTGACCCATACTTTGGTCTTGTTACAGCACACATGAACATTACCTTTTCTATGAACTTCTTAAAATGAACACATCTATGAGGATCAGTTTCATTTTTTCCCAAGTAAAACCTTGTAGTTGGTTTGGTTTTAGAAAACCATTTTTCATCGATGTGAATGATATTGCATTGATCTTTGAAAACCACATGTTTTGTTAGTTCATGATATTGTAAATGAGCAAGACTGAAAATTAATCTAGCTAGTTTGTTGTAATCTGTCAAACCTGGTTTTACTGCACTTGTGTGTGATCTTATCTGATTTGAAGCCACCCATCTGCAGACTGTTGATTGACTTACCCCTAAATTCTCAGCAAGTGTGTGTTGTGCGGTTTTCTTCAGTAGATCAATTGACATTAGCTTTTCATTATCTAAGACCACCCTTCCAATTTTTCTTCTTCCTTTCTTTTTGCTACTAACATTGACTAGTATGCATGCTTTCCTCTATTCCTTTGCCACATTCCACAGTTCAGTTATTGTTTTCCTGCAAACTAAGTACCTTGATGCCAATGTTGTCATTATACCATAGTTTGGTTTTCCATTATTGCTTTTTTCTAAAATTGTTTCAACAATTTAGATCTTTCTAAATTGGTGAGATTCTTCATTCTGTGATTTTTGTGTGCTTTTTGTGTGCTTTTTTTGTGAAAGTTGTTTTTTGGAACCTTGCTTATACATGAACCCTATTAACTACCCTTTATATTTATAGCACAAAGAACTTTGCACTCATTTGAACTTTTGGTTTAGGCGCAATATTGAAACTTGTTTGCATTTTGGCTCCATTTTTGAATTTTGGTGCCAATTTTCAAACTTTGGTGAGAAGGATATTTTACATTTGACCGAGTTCTTGGGTTATTTTAGCTTATGAGACAACTCAAATGGGCCAATGAAGAATAGATGATGCAAACGAATGCTTAATCTGAAGTCCATCTGTTTTTTTTTATTTACTTCAATTAATCAAAAGTCCATCTTTACGTTTATGTAATTTAATTAGAGTTGATGTAATTTAATTAGAGTTTCCGTAATTTTATTAGAGTTTCTGTAATTTTATTAAAAGTTTATGTAATTTAATTAGAATTTAGAATGTTTAATTTAAATGTCAGCTATGTAATTTAGAAAGTGTAATTTTAATTTATGTAATTAAGCCTTTTATGGCAAAAAAACAGTGCCATGTATGTGTTCTGGAAAAAGGAGGGAAACAAATTGGCAGCTTTGTGCTTATGAAAATGGAGGGAAACATTAAACTTTTAATTTTCCAATTAATACTCTAAATCGCAACACCCTCTCTCTAATTTCCTAACCCCACAACAATATAAACCCTTATTATATTCAAACCCTTAATTCTTGTGCCCTCCTTGAATAGGGAGGGTTATTGAGAATATGAGGGAGTATTTATAAACTTCAAAAATTATAAATAATCTGATAATTTTGTCCTTTGGAATAATTTAAGATGTTATATAATAAATCTCATGTTATTAAAATTTATTTAGGGTTTGTTTATATTGTTTCATTGTCTCAGCCAAAATAGACTTTATTATGCTTTAATTTATTTTTGTGACTTATAAATTATGAAAACTATATTTTTGACTCTGATAATTCATTTTAGAATAATATAAATTTTTGTGTAATTTTTTCTGGTCGAAAATTATTTTAAGTTGCTTAAATCGTGTTTTGCGGTTTTATCGATTTATCGGTTTTTATTACATATTAATTATCATTTAAAGGGATAAATTTACGAAAATTAATATTTTGGCAAAGGATGATATTAAAAGTACTCACCTAAAATTTCGTGACTATTGGAGTTTAAATCGATTTTCTGAAGTATTTAACATGTATGGTAAAACCGAGTAATCTTTTAATAAAAACCTAATTTTTGGAAAAGGTTATTTTGGTCATTTAACATATATTTCCATAATATTTATTAACACTATTTTGATATAAATTATTGACTAAAAATTATTATATTGATTTAGAATATGATTTAGTGTTAAACTGAGTTTACCCGATTTAGAAATAAGCTATTAACTTACTATTTATATGTTTCCTAAAAATAACTATTACTACATTATTTCCTACTAAGTTAATGAAATGTATTTATGAAACGTCTTTATAAGAACTTGTTATAATCATTGCGAGCCATTATTAATTTTTTTTATATTATGCATAGTTTAATGGTTTTCCATTTTTGATTTATTACAATTCATAGTATGTAACTATTTTATGGATTTTTAATTTTAAGAAGATTTATAATTTAAGAAAGTTTCCACTTTTGGAAAGCTACTATATTTTGAAGTTATTATTTTTGGAAAGTTTACTTTTGAGGAATTTAAATAATGAATACCATTTTGAAATGAATTTAAATAACTTATGGAATAAGTAAGGTGTAAGGTTTAGAATAATAAACTTAGGTATATGGTTTTGCCATCAACTATAGAACTGATTCACTTATGGTTGGATTAATGGTTGAACTGGGTGTAAAGATAATCCCAGGAGTTGTGTACATAGCTTAGACTAGGACCACACACTACGTGGTAAGACGCCGTCCTATTATAGTTGAGTAGCCTAGTTAGAGGACTTGGAGTTGGTTACCGGATTGCGTGACACTGAGTTCTCGAGACTCGGAGTTGGTCACTGCCGCGTAACACTAAGTTCTCAAAGCTAGTTTGGTACGTCGGTACTTTAGTATATCCCGAGTGAAAATCTAGACTATGTCACTAAACTAATTTCCATAAGAAGAATTGAGATGTTGATTTACTCTACTTACTCTACCTTTTGATTAATGAGTTTGAAGTACTTATTACCTTATTTATATTTTAAACATATGCTGATTGATTAATGTTTTCAGTTTTCAAGTATTTTTGTTATATTAGCATTACTTGTTTAACTTGATGAAATGTGGCTGGCAGAACGCCTGAGTTACTCCCCACTAATTGTGGCTGTTATGTATATAACATGACATGTGTTGGTTTTGCTGGGGATCAAGTGAGAGCTAGAGAGTAGTAGATCCTACTCTTTTATTTTATTTATGTTGGATTGTTAAACACTTTTGAGGTTTTACTTTTTAGCCCTTTTTAGCAAAAGTGGCAGTTGTATTGACTTACCGTTTTTATTTTAATCCGAGTTTGATTTATTTAGTGTTTATCATTGTGATTTAATCCTATTCGACAGTGTTTCCGCCACTGTTTTGTACTAGATTTTGTAGGGGATTATAGTTGGTATCAGAGCATCACTGCTCCAGACGCTCACACTTTGATCTTTAGGCAAAATGACTAATATATGAGTTGACGAGTTAAAATGAGATAGAGAGAGATGGGTAGAAAACAATAAGGACTTGGATGTTGGTCAATGTGTACTTGATAAATCAGTGATTAGCATTGAATCCATGATATTTCCTTATTCCAAGATGTACGGACGAGGACGTGGAAGAGGTGTCCCAGATCAGGATGCTATTAACCAAGCACTCCTCGCTTCGCTCAACCAGATAGTTACCCGCAGGGAGAATATGGTACTGTAATACTACGGTTT
>VHZZ01020510.1:10483-25492 GCA_009801015.1 Silene noctiflora | reverse complement strand
ATTGTTTTACCCAACTATATATAGGTGGGTAGCATTACAAATATACAAACCAAGTAAAAATTAGGGAATTGTTTTTTAAAAACTTGACACATACAATATAAGTTAGTGATAGTCTACACTTATTAACCTATTGATGTGTTTTTTGTAACCATTTTTTTGGGCAAGTAGTGTTCTAGAGTGACTCTTATTCTGTATCTAGTTTTATTATAGTACGGTACTCATTATTCATCTTTCATCATAATTTGTACTTATTTTTATCACTTATTTTCCCATTTTTACTTGAATTGTAAACTAATCCTGGAATAACTTTTTTCCCCAAAATTCTCTCTTTTAAGTTACCTAGTCATAAAGACTAGACGGGTATTACGGAGACGGGTTTAGCAATCGGAATTTGGGTTTAATTAAAGCTGTTTAGGATTCCGTAGCAATGGCGGGAGGTTTATATTCTCGATCTTAATTTTATCGCTTCCGCTATTTGGTTTATTGCATGTTTATTTCATTAATTGAACATGCTATGTAGTTTAAACACTTACATGCTTGATCCACTAGGATAATGTTGTTGATATGATGATATAAGATCTTGCTAGCCATAAAATTGGATGTCATCATATATCCAGCTTGGGAGTTTCAAGAACTTAAATCAAACTCGAATCTCGAGCAACAATTTTTTTTGTTAACTATTCATGCTGCTGAAAGGCTTCTAAAGACTTTACAGCCATATTGCTTTCAACATTGTAATGCAGTAATGCCCGCGGAAAAGGAATCCTTCCCTGCTTTGGAAATTCAATCCACAGAGCATACAATGATGCCGGCGTCCATTCCCTTCCTTCTATATGCTATCAAGTCCTCGTACTAGTGGCCGCCATTTTAGCTTCCTTCTGTTCACAAAAACTTGTATGAAGTGGTCTTAGTTGTGAGATCAACCCACTGGGTTTGGATTAGTCTTATATGTGAATTAATTTTATGCAAGACTCACTGCCCTGGGTAGTTGCGTACTTGCGTGTGCATTGAAATGTATATAGGACTCGTTGTCAAGAAACCACCTCAACCAAAAGCTTAAGCTGATGGTTGGAGTTCCAATATCGGTTTTTTATTCTAACAATCCCCCCACACGAATGCCCTTAGGGCTTGAAGTGTGGATGCAATTGCAGGCCTCCCATACCCGATCTCTCTTTGTCTACTTATTACTCTGCTGCTTTCCATGCTATTTGAATATTTTGCCTCGGAATGCAATTCAAGATGAACCTGAAAGACAAACTGTCAGCAATGCTTGAGAACAAAGATTATGTGAACGTTCAACACTGGTGCTGATGGCGATAAAAAGAAGAAGAAACGAAAGTGGAAAGAAATGAATGATTTGCAGTTTGAATTAGAGATGGAAAAGTTGTGGAAAAAGGAGTAAGCATTCTCAACTTGGTTTGAATAGGTACACAGTGAATGCCTGTTTGAGCATGTACTGAAGTCACATCTAGTGTCCACAACATTTTGGTTCCCTTTCGCTTTTCGCTGGTTATAATTTATTCATCCCCCTTTTCGTCTTCAGAATGCATGTCAAGGTTATTTGTGGGGATGGCAATGGCCAAAGGGTCGCTGGTGGATGCAGATCTATATTTATCAGGTCTATCCTAATTCCATCACTGATGAACATCTGATGCAAGGTCCTAAATTCTTTGGTCCGAGTGCCTGAACAAACACATGCAGCTCACAGGACCTTCAATCCAAAGCGAGATTAGGTACCGCCTTTTCAATCAGTACTTGCACAAGTTGGACTTGTTGAACCAGTCCATCATCTCTTTTTACACATTAAAAAACATCGAATGGCTTCACATATGCCGCCTCGGTTACAGGCAATTGAAGCCTACAGGAATTGTAGAGAAGCTAATAGGCTCAGAACCCAACTTTCTTCTTTGAGTGCATAGGTGGTGTCCGGACAATGTATGTAAAGCGCGATAGGGATTGAATGTTACATTTTCAGATTTTCTTAAACCTAATAAAGTTAAATTCGGTTTCTGTAAACAGATTTTTAACCCACGGGAAATTTTATTACTTGTGTACTAAATAATCGGTTTATCTAACTCAAGCGTAAAAACAACCAGCACAGCATTATTCCGAGTAGCATTTTGGTCGCCCTGTTCTTTTGCCCTGAATATGGGGACACATCCAATCATGGGAAAATTATTGGGACACATCTGCTATTGTCCTACTTTTGGGCTGCTGCCTTGCTTTCAGAGAAATACCTCCTGAAATCCTGAAGCACCATCCTATTCTTTAGATTTGCAATATTTCAACTCGTCACACGGTTAAAAACCGTCCTTTTATTACAAGGGGGCTGTGAACTGTGAAGTGCTATCTCACACTGTATGACGTTTTTACACAACAATTAGTGTATTTCAACAAATACATGCATATTTGAATTAACAACACAAGACTATATGACCTACCTATTTTTACCCTTCAATTTTCATCTCAAGCCGCTTGTCCATCTAAACCGAAGATTTAAAGGAAGGCCTTTCAACTTCATAATCTTCTAGCAGTCCAGGGCAACCATACTCAAAATGACCAAAGACTTACCTCAGAACATAATAAACCAAAAATAACCCAAACCAAACTAGAACTGACGGACCAGAATGCCGCCCCATGTACTGAGGGACTTTAAACACTCCCGTTGTGTATGAAGAACAATTGCAAGATAATACCAAAGTTATTCTCACTGACTCACTAATACACCTCTGCTACCAAATACAGAATTCGGGAAATTGTCGCTGAAATTCAAACACTAAATGAACATACATTCTCCGTCTTAAAACATCAATTACAACATAAACAGTTAGATAAGGTGTCCTCTACACATAAATGACTTCCCATTTCAATACGCACTAACCCTAATTAACATAACCTCGACAACCTTCACGATTGTGCTTATCAGGATTGGATCCAACTCATTGGCTGTTGATTCTCCATGCCGGGACCACTCATACTGAAAGGGGAGGGCATACTCATTTCCGGGGCTTCATCAAAGGCCATACTTGGAGCTGAAGGAGGAACTAAAGGTTCAGGCTCAGTTGTACTTTCTGGTGGGGCCACCATATCTATAGGCATAGTAGTCAGGGGCGACTCAATAAGAGCTGTAGATGCAGTTACATTCATAGTTGAGAGCTCTTCAAGTTGTTGCAGTGCGGATAATGCATTAGGCTCGCTCTGACTGACTAATAGAGGCTTGATTACATCGACAGCACCTCTGATTTTCAATTGCTGCATGAAAAAGTATCATAGTGATCAATAAACAGCAGGATTATGTGGCTAATGACTAAGGGGTAGAGTATGCTAGCAAATGAGTTATTTATGTTGGCTTGATTACATCCGACAGAACCTTGTTTGGAAGGGTATGGGAAGGGCTGAGACGGGGAGGGAGAAAGGATTGGATGACTTCCCCTCCAAATCTTTCCTTAGTTTGGAAAATGTTCACACGCTTAGCTGGAGGGAAACGGAGGGATCTATTTTCCCTCCCCACCAAATCCCTCAACATCCATCTTGCTAACCAACAAACGAAATTAACGCCCGCAAATCCTTTCCTTCCCTTTCCTTCCAAAGTCCAAATTGCCCTGCCCAACCAAGTTTAAAAGTCGCTTTGGAGGCGCTCGTCAGGTCATTTTGGGTTATGGTAATTTCAGCTTGTTTAAAGATTGAGTTGAGTGATTAAGAGTTACGACTATTGGGTAGTTATTATTAATATTTTTGGTTCAAACTAGTCATTTGAGATCGGCCCACTTTTCGGCCAGCTCATGCACATCAGGTTAGGTTTGTTTTATCAGGTAGAAGAATGAGCAAGGAAAATATTACCATATCTTCTAGTTTCTTCAGCAGATCTTCACTGGCAGTCTCTTGACCCTGCCTATCAGCGCGCTTCACGAAAGCCGAATTCTAGCAAAAAAATACAGTAAATGGAGAATTAATATGAACTCTCTTGATTCTAACGGAAGGCAAAACATGTTGGCACGTACTACATAAAAATGGAGGGACATAGCACCTTGTGACTTGCATAGTTGCATGCACAAGGTAAGCACTTCCTGACATCATATTATTTATATTTACTCTGACCAAGAATGAAAATAACACTGAGTAACATAGTACATGGTTAATGGTAATAGTGATGGTCTTTCAGGACTTTGATACGTGTAGCTTAGTTTTAAAAGTCAGGAGGCGCTTTAGACAACAAACACCAATGGTGACAAAGCACAAGGTGAAAGTGAGTGCCTCATAGACAAAAAAAAGGTATTTTCTTACACAAATCTGTATTTTCAATATGAGAAATTGTGGAAGTGAATGATAGAACTATCCACGATGGTGGAGTTAACATGAATATGATGAGAGGTGGGCGTGCTGAAGCTAACAGACCAAAGCAATTAAATTTCAAATTAGAACGGAGCTTTCATTTTAGTTTCTAATTAGAAAGGTAGGTTCCACTTCAGGCGTACAAATATACAATGGCCAAACAAATAGCATAAAATAAAGGTTAGTAGGTTACACAGAGCAAATGAATATAAAAGCACAATTAATTGCACAAAAGCACGTCTAAGACTTTAGGAAGTGCCTAAACACATTATAACATGTGATGGTCTCGTGATGAGAGTCTCAAGAGACCACTTTACTCCGACACTAAGATGACCTCATATATTGTAATTGTAACTTTTTTAATACCACAACAACAACATCAGAGCCTTAATCCCAAAATAATTTGGGATCGGCTGACATGAATCATCTTTTAGAACCGTTCATGGGTGATCGCACACCTCAAGATACGAAAATATACGAAAATAAAGAAAAGGAAGAGTGAAAAACAGAAGGGGACTGAAACATAATACAAAAGTCAAGGTAAGCTTATAGATTTTAAGATAGAAGTCCGAATTTCTTTTATCAAAACTTAGAATTTAAATCGAGAAAAAAGATTAAAACGATTTTGAAAATCGAAGTAAAACTTAATGACCCGGAATACCTTAAAAGTAAACCAAGTATTAATACAAAGTATATAAGAAAGTTGTTGGTGAAAAACATGTAATAAATACGAAAAAAACAAATAAATTTTTAAAAATTAAATTAAAACACTAAATATTTCAAATAACAAGAGATACTAAAAATCCACAGTATCATTTCCCTCCATTGTGCCCTTTCCGTCACCATTCCCTCTTCAAGCAAGAAATCTCCTATCGAGCTCTATCACTCTCAACCATGTCTCGAGCCTCCTAACCGGTGCGTCCATAGGTCTCCTTCTCACATGGCCAAACCATCTTAGTCCGCAAGTAAATGTTATGACATTTTTTCATATTGTTTAGTATCTCATCAACAATGAACCTTTTAATTAGTAACACAACTTTTATCATTATTGATCATTTGGTAAGTGTAAGTGATCATTGTGGTAAAAGAGTAAAACTAAAATGTGGTAAATCAATAATTGATTATAAGACTTTCTCACTAGACTCACAAATAAAAACTTGAAAATTGAACATCATTTGCCAAATAAGATATATTAAGTCCGCAATGAAAATACTCAGAATGAAATTTATGTCTAGATTTCAGGGCAACAGTATGTCAAGGCAAAGGCATCCATAGAGGAGACGGATATGAATATACACTGCTAAAATAAGACAAAGTTGCATGGAGTTTAAATTTTACAGGGTTGTGAAATTAGTAGCAGAAGATATACTATTATCTTGTGTAATTCAGAGACTCTACGACGTGTCGACAAGTACTAGAGTCACCAAAAAAAGAACTTTCACAATTATACAAAGAAAGTGAGAAACTATAAACATAACCAAATGTTACACAACAACATAATATTTCCATCAATATCAACCCCTGGAAACATACTCATAGTTAAATAACACCAAAACGCATAAGATACTTTGACGACACACAGCAGAGCATTCCATTAGTTAACCCTAAATTAGCATCCATTTTCAGAATTAAGACATCGAGAAACAGCACTAATTTAAAATCTGAACCACAAAAAATATTTACAACTCATTAGTTCATGTTTTTTTTTTTGAAATATACATTAGTTCATGTTTTTCATAGACAGAAAACAGAAATACCAAGGATCAAATTCAAATTTCTCACAAACACCACATGTGAGACGGTCTCTTAACAGATTTACTCCAGTGTTATTGCTACGCGAATTTATCTGGGTTTTTTTAGTTCGTTTTACCACTACAACTAATTTAGCTCACCAAATGAAGAGCCGGTATCACATAAGAATAAGACTATGTATTATTGTACACTAACTAATATTGAGATCAACAAATGACAGTTCATCCATGCATGACAGGAAATAAAAACGTTGTACACACATCGCCTTATTTGAGTAAATTAAGGACTATTTACATACTCGAAATACAAAATGCGAACTTAAAACCAAACCCAACACAAGGAGGGAATAAATCAAGGACACTAACCTTCTTAGGCCTCCCTCTAGGCTTGCCATTATACACCTTCTTCTTCACCACACCCACACTCCCAGCCCCAACCCCTTTCGGCTTCCTCCCCCGCCGCTTCATCACACCTCCCATCCCAACCCCAACACCAACTCCAACCCCAAGCCCTTTTGGCTTCCTCCCCCGCTTCTTCACCACACCCACACCCACACCAACACCAGCACCAGCACCAGTCGCCACACTCCCATACACAGCCCTCTTCCCCCTCTTCTTCCCTTTCGGCCACCCCCTCTTCTTCTCAACCGCCACCACAGCCATCACATTACTACCCCCAATCTTCATCCCAACACCCTTCGGCCTGCCTCTCCCTCTCCTCATCCCCACAGCTGCTGACACTCCCCCATTGACCACCGCCTTCACCTTCGCCGGCCTCCCACGTCTCTTCGACACCTGTCCATTACTCACCACCGCCACATCAGCCACCGGAGCCACAAACGGAACCACAACCTCAACCGCCGGATTCCTCTCCTTCGCCGGCCTCCCTCTACGCCTCTTCCCCAAACTCGACCCATTCTCCACCACCTGATCCAAAACCGGTTCCGAAACAGAATTAAAACCGGGTTGGGGTTCCGGTACCGGTTTAGATTCAGGTGTTTTAAACTTCGGTGGACGACCCGGTTTACGCTTCGGCGTAACCGTAACCGACTCATCAACTACAGAAGGTGCAGCATAAGGTGATTGTGTTTCATAAGATTGTTGTGGTTCAACAGATCTGGGTAAATTAGGAGCAACAGAAGCAAGTTGGTAAGAATTTTTAACCATAACGAGTTGACCCGCGGTTTTTAACCGCTTAAGGTGGTGGGTCAACAAAGCCGAGTGAGTGGGTGGAAGATTAGTGTAAACTCGGTCGATATACTTAGCAATAGCTCTCTTACTCGACCCACTTTCCTTCCCTTGTGAATTCTCCCACGATATCGCGGCCGTTATCATCTGCAAACAAACAAATAAACAAATAAATTACGAGGCGAAACAAAGAATAAAAAAGGTAAACAAATGAACGAGATCTGGGATAATTAATTAATTTTAATTACCTCGGCGTAAGAGGGGTGGGAAGGGATGGGTTGAGAGATGTTGTTGGTTTGGGGGGTGGGGTTTGGGTATAACTCGGTGGAGTACGGTGTTTGTTGCGGTTGTTGATACGGTGGCGGTGGTGGTTGGTGGAATTGAGCAGCGAAAGCAGCTGCTTGAGCTACTGAAGGGTCCATTGATTGTAGAGAGAGAAACAAAGATTGGGATTTTTTTTCTTTAGGGATTATTTTTTTATTTGGGAAATTTAATATTTTTGTGATTAGATTTATTGATTGATAAATATAATATTATTATAATAATAATATAATATAATATTATGATAATATTTAGGGAAATAATTGTTTGTGTGAGGTGAAAGAGATGAGATGGGGATGGGGTTATTTATGGAGGAGATGATATTTGTTTGTTTTGGATGGTTGGATTGGATTTGATCCAATGGTAGAGAATGGTAGGTTATTGATGTGTATGAGATTGATGAGTTGGAATTTTGGTTTAGATGTGTGTTTGTTTGTGTAGACAAGGGAGAGGGTTATTACTACGGCGGAAAATTTACGCGATATTTTTGAGATTTGATCTTTTTAAGGAATTTAAATTTGAATAACTTTTGTTCTAAATCGTGGTTCTCGAAAAGATGAACATTTTTTGGGGAAAAATCGTCAATTTCTGAGCTTGTAAACACGAGTTATGCTCTCTTAAAGTTTTTTCCAGTTCAATAAATTGGACATTTCGTGGATTTTCCGTGATTAAGGTATTTATTACAATTTGGGCAAGGTTTTATGGATTCTTTTTAATAACACAAATTGTTCTTTGAGACGGTCTCTTACCATAAGACCACCCCAATTAAATAAAAACTCAATAAGAGATAACTTAATCAAAATTAACTGACGTCATTTTCTCTCTTCCTCTCCAACATTTACCTGACTCCTATCACAACTTACATATCTACTGCATATTTACTATTTCGTAAGTAACTTTCATCCTAAAGCATTTCACATAATAATTAATACTTATGTCATTTAAGATTTTAAATTGAAAATTTATGGTTTTAGTTTGAAAATTTTTAGAGTGACTTTCATTTAAAATCTAAGATAAAATTCAACATTTTAAATTCTAAAACATGGTTTTAACTTAATAACATCATGTTTTAAGCTAAAAACTTTGAACTTAAATTCAAAGTTTTCAATATAAAATCATGGGTGTTCAAATTATAACAATTAATTGAAGTTTAAAATTTAAATGTATTGAAGGAAATTTACTTTTGAAATCTAGAACTTTGATCATGTTTTTAAGTTAAAAACTATAAACTTAAACTCAAAGTTTTCAATACAAACTCATGAGTATTCAATTTATAACCATTAATAAAGCTTAAAAGTATTGAATTTTACTTGTGAAATCTAGAACTTTGATCATTTTCCAAACCTAGTTGGTGGTGGTTGGCATTGACAGATTCTTGACAATGATTATTGACGATCTTTATTTTTTTCTTTTCTTTTCAATTGATGGGGCGGTGAGAACGACAAATGCAGAGGTGGTGAGGATTTAGAATGATGATGCAGTAAAGGAGGAGGATGAGGTGGTGGTGATGGCGGTGGTGGTGAGGAAGTGGACTGTAATCCTTGAGATTTGTCATATTTTGAGCAACAAAAGGGACCAAAAATGACACTCTAAATTATACTTGCCAATAGACTCGAATTGAACACTCAAAAGGACTGTTTTGATGACAAAGTGATTGAAAACGAAATGAAACCACAAGGATATGACTTGAGCGAGATCACGAAGCAAGCTCAAGACTCGGAATTTCGTTCAAGATCGCGACACATGAACTAATTCCTCCTCAAACACTAAGTAATGAGGGGTTTTCCGCACTAAGCAAGAAGAAAGGAAGTAGAAAACTCAGTTTTTTAACTTATAATTTTCATTCAATCTGATTGTTACATGTGTTTTAGCTTGGTTTATATAGACCAAGTCTTACAATCTTGACCATCCAATCTTAATACAATCTAAGGGCTTACAAAAGGGCTGCAAAGGAGCCAAAACACAGCAGCCAAAGTCCTTACATAAGTCCTTACACAATGCTGAAATGAAAGCGACATAAAGTAAAAAGCATGAAAGTAAACTAATAAAACAACCTCCTATTTATTGGCTTGTACTAGTGATTATTTATGCATAAGTAGCTGCCAAGAAGCCTCTTGTGCACCGTGTAGGATCTCTTGTAGCAGCCAAAAGAGCTTTAGAACTTGCTTGCACAAAAGAGGAAGGTTGAAAGCGGCATATTTACAAACTGCTCAAAACCGAGACTAGCTTGCACCCGGTTGGAGTTCTGTCCATAACTTCTTGTGTGAGCCTTATCAAGATGACTTATCCAGACAAAAATGTCCAAAACTCTCCCTAGCATCAAGTTGGACCAAAAAAAGGACCATGTTCTTAGACAGATTTTGTGTTTGACCTCAAATTGGACGAGGGTGTTAAACCGGGTACATATAAGCATTGAGGGTTGTTTGCATTTGTTCTAGGAAGTGGAGCGCAGAGGACATGCCATGGTGAGAGTAAAGGTGGTGGAGGGCATAAGTTGGAGAGTTGTACGACATAATAATCCCTCTACAAATATTCATCATAAAGCCATGAGTTCTTAACTTAAAATACTAAATTATTAAACACCTAGTTATTAAACTAAAATCCTAATTTATGTTTTGAAACATTCAAGTTATCAAAGTAAAGTTACTAGTTAGCGACTAAAATCTTACAACTCTAAGTTGTAAGACTGAAAAGAGTCTTAATGATAATCTTACCCTGAGTAATGGTGGTTCATCCATTCGATAGCCTTGCAAGACTGATCTGTTGTAGATGCCAATTTTTTCGTTTTGAGTTACTTTATTAACTTCTCTCTTCTTCTTTTTGTGTCGTTTTGAAAAAGGTTTTGCCTTTTACGTGTCATGTGGTTTAGATTTCGTTCTATATCTTCTAAAATTTAAAATTAATGAACGTATTCAAGTAAAACTATGACTTAACGTACTTTTATTTTAGACCTTTTTACTTGGCTTTTGGTGGTACATTTGGTTTTTGACTAAGTGATTTCAATTTTAAAATTAGTTATATCAAATATATTATAAAAGTTTGAACAATTTTTTGCGCAAGATTTCTCAAATATTAATATAACCTAGATACTTTATAAAACAAATATATACGGTTATSACACATTAAAATAAAGTGGTAGGAAACATTTAAAATCGTTTRAATATTGATATGAATTGTTACTAGTTTTATTGTCGTTTAAACAGTGTACGTTTTAGTCCAACTTCAAATATAAATGAAAAAGGTCTAATCCGGTAATTCAAGAGTTGAAAATTCATGATAGCTCAACCCTAGAATACGAACTACATTAATGTTAACGAGTAGTTTACAAGTAACGTAAATCAGTTGCATTTAGTCTTTAATGACTTCACAAGAACTTCATGTAGAAAGACTTTTGTTATTATTTTGTCTAAAGGTGAGAAGTTTAATTTTTAATTAACAATCTATTGAGATGTAGGAAATAAGGTCAAACTAGGTAGTATTTCGCGTTTCGCGCGACCTGTTTTATAATTTTATTATTGTAATTGAAGAAAAATAATATAATTCATATATGAACTTTAATATTTTTATTTATAAATAAAATAAAAATAAATTAATTTTTATCAAATTAATTTTTTTTAGGTTTAACTTCAATGTTTTAAAATAAACTACATAAAATTTTAATTAAAAGTAATAAGTGATAATTAATTATGCATGATCAAAGTTTTATAAGTAAACTTGTGACCAATTAAATATCATATTAATTAGAATAAAATTTGTTCAAATAATGCAACAATCAACATTCATTAAGTTCACAAATTATATCATTTCATGATAAGTTATCTTCCAAATCAGTTAATATTTGCTCAAAATGACGGAATAAATTTTATGCAATTTTTAACTTATTAAGTATAACGTGTGATATTTTATGTATCAAACATATAAGGTCCACAAGGATATGACTCGAATTGAACACTCAAAAGGATTGGTTTGATGACGAAGTGATTGAAAACGAAATGAAACCACAAGGATATGACTTGAGCGAGATCACGAAACAAGCTCAAGACTCGGAATTTCGTTCAAGATCACGAAGCATGAACTAATTCCTCCTTAAACACTAAGTAATGAGAGGTTTTCCGCACTAATCAAGAAGAAAGGAAGTAGAAAACTCAGTTTTCAAACTTATAATTTTCATTCATCAAATATGATTGTTACATGTGCTTTAGCTTGATTTATATAGACCAAGCCTTACAATCTTGACCATCTAATCTTAATACAATCTAAAGGCTTACAAAAGGGCTGCAAAGGAGCCAAAACACAACAGCCGAAGTTTTTACACAAGTCCTTACACAATGCTGAAATGAAAGCGACATAAAGTAAAAAGCATTAAAGTAAACTAATAAAACAACTTCCTATTTGTTGGCTTGTACTAGTGATTATTTATGCATAAGTAGCAGCCAAGAAGCCTCTTGTGGACCGTGTAGGGTCTCTTGTAGYARCCAAAAGAGMTTTAGAACYTGCTTGCAMRAAAGAGGAAGGTTGAAAGCGACATTGTACTTGCTCTTGAAATCGGGCTTGTACTAGTGATTATTTATGCATAAGTAGCAGCCATACAAGCCTCTTGTGAACCGTGTAGGGTCTCTTGTAGCGCCAAAAGAGCTTTAGAACTTGCTTGCACAAAAGAGGAAGGTTGAAAGCGACATATTTACAAACTGCTCAAAACCGAGACTAGCTTGCACCCGGTTGGAGTTCTGACCATAACTTCTTGTGTGAGCCTTATCAAGATGACTTATCCAGACAAAAATGTCCAAAACTCTCCTTAGCATCGATTTGGACCAAAAAACGGACCATGTTCTTAGACGGATTTTGTGTTTGACCTCAAATTGGACGAGGGTGCTAAACCGGGTACATCCAAGCATTAAGGGTTGTTTTCATTTATTCCAATCTCCCCTTCTTGAAAAGGATTTGTCCTAAAATCCTCGACATCATCTTCTTCAACGTCTTCATAGCAAGGACTGAAATATCCAACATTTAAAGTGTCATGGATTCCCGAAAGATTAACCATATACTTATTGGATCCAATTTTCTCAAAGACCTCGGATGGACCATTATCTCTTGGCACGAATTTGTTCCTTCCTTTTGCTGGAAATTTCTCCTTCCCCAAGTGTATCCATAAAAGATCTCTGGGCTGAAAAGACTTGACTTGTTTAGGACCCTTAGACCTTGCCTCATGAGCGTTATTCTTCTCAATTTGCCTCTTAGCTTGAGCATGGATAGGGATCACTTGTTCAACCCTCTTCTTGACATTATAATCAATGAGACTCCTTTTAATAGGTGCCAAATCAGTAGGAACCAAGGGACTCACGCCATAGACCTCTTCTTCACGTTTCATGCCTTGGAGTGCCTCGACTTCATTGACTAGCAACACTTTCTTTGATGGTTCAATCATGGTTGGTGTGGAAAGCTCAAGGGTGGGTGGTAGAGGTGTTAGAATGATCTTCCTCGTGCCAAACTTGAAGGTATAGGTGTTGTCTCTCCCATTGTGCTCCGAATCCCTATCAAACTCCCAAGGCCTACCAAGTAGAAGATGGCACGCATCCATGGGCAGAACATCACAAAGAGCCTCATCCGAATAGTTCTTACCAATGGAGAAGGACACTAAGCATTGCTTAGTCACCTTAACTTCAGCCCCTTTCTTGAGCCACCTCAATTTGTATGGACTAGGGTGGTCTTGTGTGGGTAAGGAAAGCTTCTCAATAAGAGTACTATAAGCTACATTGGTACAACTCCCTCCATCAATGATAAGATTACAAACCCTTCCCTTAATGGTACATCTTGATCGAAAGAGTTGTTGTTTTTGGTCCATTTCCAAGGGTTGGGGTTATGTATGCATAACTCTCCAAGTGACCAAGCTTAGACCTGAATCCGGCTCAATCMTTTCYRTTTCCTCTTGTTYCATCTCGTCCTTACCATCATCACAAACCAAAATTTCATCCTCACCCCAATGTACTACCTCAAAGCTACTAAGGGCTCTCTTGGTTGGACAATCTTTTGTAAAATGACCAAAACCTTGACATTGATAGCATTTCTTCAAGGCCGTGGTGTTTTTGTGGGAAGTCATGGGTGCCTTGCCTTTGTCAAGAGTAGGTGTTTTGTTTTGAGGAGTAGGTTCCATAACTTAGGTTATGGTTTGGGCTTGGGAGGGGGCTATTTTGGAGGTTAATTTTGTGGTGCTGGTGGCTCGGCTCTTCCCCAATTTTTAAACTCTCATGGCTAGGTTTACGGCCTCATCAAAAGACCAAACTTGTTGCATCCTAACCCTCTTAGCGATATTGGTGTCCAAACCCTCCACAAATCTCGCAATTTTATGCTTGGGTCTTTCATTTATCTCACATTGTAGTGTGAGTTGCTCAAAGTCTCTTAGGTAAGATTCAAGGAGTTGTTGGTCTTGTTTGAGTTGGATAAGTCTTATAAACATGTCTTGAGTATAGTCTCTTGGCACAAATTTCTCTTTAAGTTTCTTTTTCAGTTTTGTCCAAGACTTAATGGGCTCCTTGCCCTCCCTCCTTCTTTGGTTTTTCAGATTTTCATACCAAAGAGAGGCATATCCCTTGAGTTTAAGGATTGCAACTTTAAAAGACTTTGCATCCGAGTAACCCTTAAACTCAAAGACCCTTTCGATGGTCCTAAACCATTCTAACAAGTCCTCGGGGTTTAAGCTACCAAGAAAGTCGGGAATGTCTCTCTTTAAGTCCTTGGAATGCTCCTCTTGAAAAGCTTCAACCGTGGAGTCCTCCGAGTCCGACAATGGCTCCTCCTCTTGCACGGCCTGCTCTAGGCCTCCCCCTACCCACGGCTGCTCGTCCTCTGCTCCTGCCACGTGGTGGTGGCCTCCTTCCTCGTGGTGGTGTTGAAATGTTAGCCATGATGGTGTTCATAATCTCTAACACCAATTGCACTTCCCCGGACAGATTATCCATCTTAGTTTCCAATCCGACTATCCTCTCTTCACTCATGTTTTTTTTTTTGGATGTAGTTAGGGATAATGAACTCACTAAGACTCTTAACCAAAGCTCTGATAACCAATTTGGACTGTAATCCTTGGGATTTGTCATGTTTTGACCAACAAAAGGGACCAAGAATGACACTCTAAATTATAMTTGCCAATGGACTCGAATTGAACACTCAAAAGGATTGTTCTGATGACAAAGTGATTGAAACGAAATGAAACCACAAGGATTTGACTTGAGCGAGATCACGAAGCAAGCTCAAGACTCGGAATTTCGTTCAAGATCACGAAGCGTGAACTAATTCTTCCTCAAACACTAAGTAATGAGGGGTTTTCCTGACATGCGGGACAGCGGTCGTCATACCCGCGTCAAACAAATTACTCAACTAGCATAGGGTAGTCGAGGTCGAACCACAGGGACGGGAATTGGAT
>VHZZ01020499.1:14590-29400 GCA_009801015.1 Silene noctiflora | reverse complement strand
AAAGTTTATTCTTGCCTGCTTCAATTGTTCATTGGATTGGATATTCAATTTAGTTGCTGTTTTCTTAAGTACTGTATATGCTTTTTTATAGAAGTTTTTTTTGCCTCACAAAATTCTCATTGGAGAAGGCGCTATCCGTCTTAAGCTTAAGACTTGTCAAATATCATACCACTTGTGATTCAGTCAAAGGACTTGATCATAGTTTCAATCTTTTTGTTGATGGAATTGTTATTTAAATTGTAATTTTAATCATTTTATTGTTAAGCTTGTTCATTTCCTTTCATTGACATTATGTATGTATTGTGTTGCATATAGAGTGGAATCAGGATAACCTAATGGAGGACAGCTTAATGGAGAGTAGGGGCCAGAAAAGACCTGAAACCTCTGATGAATTACATGTCGATAAGCGAGCTTGTAATTCGGTTGAGTTTAGACCCAGTTCATCAAGTATGACCCCTGATGCAATTGTTACACCAAGTAGCTCAGATTTTGATCCACAGGAAGAGGGTATGGAAACTTCTTCATCACCTTCAGCATCAGGGCAGTCCGAAGCTGATGAAGAAAGGGATTCTCCATATAATTCAGATGATTCTAATGATATGAATGATGCTGATCATCGATATAGCAGTCTCCGGGAGTATCAACGTAGTCAGTCATCTCGTGATAGTTCCAAATTTAATGGGCTTATATCTAGTTTGAGTAATGACGCGGATCCTTCTGTTCAATTAGTAGCTTTGACTGAACTTTGTGAGCTTTTATCGTTTGCTGTTGGAGATTCAATAACAACCACATTAACTAATCAGTTGGCTCCTCTTCTTGTAAAGTTGGCAAAACACGAGAGCAATCCAGAAATCATCCTTTTGGCTATTAGGGCTTTAACTTATTTATGTGACGTTTCTCCACGATCATCCAGTTGTCTTGTGAGCCATAATGCTCTTCCTGCTTTGTGCCAGAGGTTGATGATAATAGAGTACCTTGATGTAGCGGAACAAGTATGATGCATTTCTGCTTCACTGAATTTAATTACGCGATTCTGTGATTAATTAGTCTGAATATTCTTAACTCTAATCAAATAAGTGTCTTTTTATGCGTAGTGCTTGCAAGCATTGGAAAAAATTTCACGTGATCAACCAGTTCCGTGCTTAGAATCTGGGGCAATAATGGCTGTTTTAGGCTATATAGATTTCTTTTCCACAACTGTCCAGGTAAGTTCGAAAGAGTAATGTGGTGAAAAATTTATTTTGGGCTATGCTAGTGCGTCACCTCATATTACCGTGTACCTTTTGTGATTTCATGTGCTGGTAATTAATTGTTTCTCTTTGACACATATATGTAGAGAACTGCACTTCGCACCGCTCTTAACATATGTAAGAAGCTACCATCTGAGCGGTCTTCACTTGTCATGGAGGCAGTGCCCCGATTGTGTAATCTTCTGCAGTATGAAGATCAGCAGGTCTGTAATTTATCAACTTTGTGCCTCCTTTGTCAGATAATTTTTGATATTTCCATTTTTTTAACTTTTAACTTGATCGACTGGCCGTATTTTATAATTATATGTCTGCTGATGTCCTTTTAATCTGCTGTCTCGTTTTGACATGTGTGTGTGATTCCGCAGCTTGTAGAACTCGTTGTCACTTGCTTGATCAAAATAGTGGATCGTGTGAAAGGCTCTCGTGAGATGTTGGGCGAGCTGTATAATCATGGCCTTATAGATCAAGCCACTCATCTTATTAATTTGAATAGTCGGATCACGTTAAGCCAACCAACTTACACTGTAAGCTCCTATCTTTAATTTGAATATGCACCACACAGCTTTGGTGGTGTTGTCCTTTTGCATTAAGTTATCTTTTGATTTCTAACTGTAGTTTTAAAAAGTGGCCAATGCTCAGTTAGGCATTAGCCAAATACCTCGGGTGCCATCACAGGTGCTCCCTTGTGCATAAGGCAAAGCTATAGAGGCGCACGATATGGGAATTCCATATTTTTTTCTTCTGATTTTTCTGATGCCTTTTACTTTGCTACCTTATCCTTTTCTTTAACTTCCTACTGCATACATATTAGCCCACTTTAATATCCAAAACAGGGGTGTTGTGGCACATATTTTATTTTGAAAATACATATTAATTCGCAAAAATAGTGTCTTGTGTACTTACGTGCGCCTTGTGCCTCGTTGCCTCAGTGCACGTTTTAAAATCATGTCCGTAACAGAAAGGCACTGGGTCATAAGTCTTGTTTTATCTTTGAAAAATAGGGTCTAGTTATGGCAACTGCCCAAATTGCGTCTGGATCAACGGATGCTGTAAGAAGTCTTTTCGAGCTTAACATTGGCAGCATCTTGAAGGATGCATTGTCTAACTCTGATCTTTCTCATGGAATACTGTCTTCTGCTGTGGACAAAAATTGCAATCAGGTGTTTGGTTCATTTCTTTCTGTCGTTTCCTCTGTACTAAAGTATGTTGATGGTTGTGTACTACACGTATTGAACACCTAATTCAAATTCTTGCACCATGAGTGTTTTGTTGTCATCAGTTGTCTAGTAATAAGATCTCTAAGCGTCAAAACCTAACCTGCTAACATAAAAAAAAAGTGTTGGAAATGGTGCTTTGACTAGAAATTATTAGTGTATGTCCTATCACACAACAAAACTTAAAACATGTACACTTTGATCACATTGTCATGAAAAAACACATAATGGTTCAACCGTTTGGACTACACACTAATGGTTTGCCCATTTGGAATACGATAATTGATGGTTTCATTGTTTGGAAGATACCATAATGTTCACTTTTATGAGGAAGAGTCAATATGAGGTGTTGTAGGTCTGTAAAAGGTTGTTTGGTCTTTCTTGGTTTACTGTTGCCTACATATTAATTATGTCATTGTTAAAGGTCCAACTCCAAAATTACGCGCCTTCTATTAGAAATTTAGAAGCTTGTGCTGCATTCATATGTTCGAACTATAGTAGTGGTTATCCTCCATTCTAATGGCAAATGGTAAATCTGATATCCATTAGATGAATTTCCTGATGTTGATCTTATAATCTTATGTTCCCCAACAATTGAGAAACTACATTTGCCATTAGATTTGATGTCCAATAACTCTAAAGGACATTGCTTCAGCAACACTTGAATGGTCGGAAAGGAGAAACTTCTCATTGGAGAGAGGATTATTGTTCTTTGAACAAGCTTGTCAAGCATACATCTCTACTTCCTGTCTCTCTTCAAAATCCCCGTTAAGGTTACAAATTGTATGGAACAATTGACGAAGAATATGAGATGGTGTTGAAGGGGCGGGAAAAAGGATCACCTCATTAGTTGAGATCGAGTTTGTAAAGCCGACATAGTAGGGGGGGTTTGTTTTTTTGGTATCTAAGAGAAAGGACCATTTCCTTGGTGGGGAAATGGTTGTGGCGGTTTCCTTTGGACAGTCTTAGAGCTTGACTTCAATTAGCAGCATTAGACCTGTCAAAATCTCACCCGATCCTTAAAACTTGACCCGACCCGTTTTTTCCCGAGCCAAGATCTGAAAATATCGACTTGAGACCTGTTCAACCCAAATCTGAAATGACCCATTAAGCTAGGGTTGAAACCCAACCCGAACGGGTCGACCCGTTGGGTCATAGATAAATCAAGAATTTTATTAAAATCTTACTTCATCCATTCAACCCCAATTTACCCATTTATCTTTTACATGTATGCCAATGCGCATTTTGCATCGTCAATATCTTTCATATATATTCGTAACAATTATAAAAGTTTAATATTCTTGATGTACTCATAAAAACTAATCAAACAAGATCCACATCGTCAATGCTTACATTAAAAACGAATTTTAAAGTTTTTTTGTACTTATGGTCATGGATAGTATCAAAAATGGAAATGGGTAAATTGGAGTTCAAGTGAGGGATTATTATTTATACATTATATTTGAAAATATAATTAAAAAATTATTAATTTTAGTACGTTAAATTACAAACACATTAAAAAAATCAGTTTTATTTAAATTTTATAACCATAATATAAAAAACAATTATTATAACTTAATTTCTATAATTGTTTCAATATAATTAATCTAAGCATTGAATATGTTTAAAATATTAATATTAATTACGCTAATTTTTAAATAAATATTTTTTTATTTACAAAATGGTAGAAAATAGCGTTAAAAACTTTTTTTGACACGTATTCTGACCCTAAGCCGGGGTGTCCCATATGGTCTGTGTCCTGACCCGTATTTTGAGCCGACCTAGCTGCTTGACCCGTTTGACAGGTCTAAGCAGCATATATGACCTCCATTGTAATGGTTGGGACATTCTTGGAGCTTGACTTCTAAAGCATCATTCCCTTTGATGTTTGTGACTTAAAAATTTTCACTCCTTCCCACTGATAGATATTCATTTCTTGTCATTGATTTCTTCCACTTTTCCATTTTGGCCCACTTCTTTGATCTTCCTCTTTATCAGTTTTGTCTTTCACTTTCCTCTCAAATCTCATGCAAGTGACCCACCTACTTTTCCCTTCACTAATTTTGTATTGTTTTTTTTTTTTTCTCAACTATTGTGGCATTTTTAAATAGGAAGAAATAGAGGGATTCTAGGATAACAAAGTAACAATCTAGGGTAACAAAGTAACAAACAAATCATTTAAGGACAAGATTTTGGAATGATGTTTGGACAAGGGATAAGTCTTTTGGTACTATGTTTCCATCAATATATCAACTTCCGGTCGCATCAACCTCCTGTGGCAATGTTCGACATCAACAGCTGTTTGGACCTTCATTAAACCCTGACGATCAGGAGGTTAACGAGCTTTCTTGATCGAGTGAAAACCACATGTTATGTGGAAGATATTAGGGTGTTGGCCAGTGATGGCAAGAGCTTTCTGGTGTTGCGTAGTATCAATAGTAGTAATAAGCTGCATAAAAGAAGGCCAGCAAGCTACATTTCTCCTAATATATATTTCTGATGTGTCAGTGCAACAGTGAGGATATCTTGCACCTGTTTTTGCACTTTCCATTGCTCAATCTCTATGGGTACAGCTTTTGCAAGTTATGAATATATGGCGTCCTGTTAATGATAATTGGTTTGCCTGTAAAAAAAAAGTATATGGCTTTTTGTAATCTTCAAAACGGCCGTGTTTCGGTGACACAGTCTTGATTTTAATACACGAGGAGGACTCAGTTGCTGGAGCAATACTTTTAATATGAAATGAATCTCACGAAGCACCGGTGCTTACTCTCTTTAGGGTTCATGGCATTTTCAGCCTTGCTTTTGCTTACTTATGTGATGCTTCATGGCATATCTCTGGAACAAGGGGAGAGCGTTCTTTTCCCCCTTGATTCTGCTAGTGCGTATAGGGTTGAAGTTGTGTTCATTACTTTTACCACCTCAGCAAATTGATGGGGTGTTACTTTAGCATCACAATTTGTATGTCTGGTGAATTCCATCTAATAAGTCAGTTGTTACTTTTCTCTGTTTTTTTATTTTTTATTTTTTTGATATCACAGTTACTTATCTGATAAAGAGAAGAATTAGTTTTCAATAACTTCATTTTATGTGAAACAAAACATTTGCTAAAGTTACTGCATTATGCAACTATCTATTTTGACCTTGATATTTTAGGTGCATGAAATTCTGAAGTTGCTACATGAGCTCCTTCCTAAAGCAGCTAGAGGTAAAAAAACCGTTTTATCCAGCAAGGAAAAGTTGCTGTTGGATCAGCCTGATAAATTGCAGAAGTTTGGAACTGATATTTTTCCTACATTGGCGCAGGTTGACCTTTGAATTAAAATAAAGACAGTCTATATCAATTTGTTTTAAGGTTTTCTGCTTTGTTTATTTCTTGTAATAATTATTTATTTGCAGATGGTTAACTCTGGTGCAAACACAAGTGTTTGCTATGGGTGCCTTTCCGTTATCAGCAGACTTGTTCATTTTAGTAAATCAGATTCCCTCTTTGAAATGCTCAAGGAGATTAACGTTGCAAGGTAAGAAATTTCAAAATTTCCACCTTTGTCGCCCCAGGGTTTGGGCTAATACTACTTCGTTGACCCAAGTTTTGTACAATTCACTTTAATGATCTCATGATCAAATAATTTCTTACTTTGGCTACCCAATCTGGTAGCTTAACCCTAAATCATTTTCAGGTTAAAGGTTTGTTGTTGTTGTTGTTGTTGGTGGTAGTGGTGCTGGTTACCCAATCCCTATCATGGTTAATGTTTTAGCATAAGATAACATATCAAGTGATTCTGACGGAAGTCTGCAGGAAAAAACATTTATGCTTGAAAACACTTGTGATTTGGATGAAAATTCGATTCTAATGCAATTTAGGTCAGTAAAATGGAAAACAACTTATAAAACCCAAGGGCACAAAAATTGGAATTAGCTTAAAGGGGAAAAATTCCTTTCTATTATACTATGCAGACCGTAGACAGAATTCGATAATAACAGCACTGTTTTTTTTACTGATGTTCCTTTGATCGAATGGCAGCTTTTTGGCGGGGGTTTTCACTCGCAATGATCAGCATGTTCTATCACTAGCTCTACAAATTACGGAAATAGTCCTGGATAAGCTTTCAAATATATTGATGCAAGCTTTTATTAAAGAAGGTGTTCTTTTTGCTATTGATTGTCTTCTCATGCCTCAGAGCTGCTCGCAGCAAACTTCTCCCATACTTGATTGTATCCAAAGAGGCAAGAAGACTGGAAAGGAGGCGATGAGGTGCTTGTGCTATGACTATCGTCCCTCACGTCTAGTGTCCACCTCAAAATCTAAAGCATGCAAGCTTGACAAAGAGTCTGTTCATATTATTGCTGAGCGAATTAAAACCAAGTACTTTTCTGTAGAATTACTTAGCTCCCAGGGAATGGTGACTGGTGTACTTCAGGACCTTAGACATTCTTCGGCAGCAATAACTGATCTTCTGACCATATGCACAAATAGTGAAGCAAGTGCTCACATTGAAGAGAAACTTGGTCATATATTGGACAAAGTCATACATCAACTTACTGGAAATGAGCCTATTTCTACATTTGAGCTCATTGAAAGTGGTATAGTAAAGGCATTGTTGAGCTATCTGTCGAATGGTTTGTATTTAAACAAAAAATATGTTCCTGATGATGATGTTAGGCATATGTATGACGTTCAGAAAAGATTTCAGGCTTTTGCGAGAATAATTCTGTCAAGAGATTTGCCTGTATCTTTGCTAGTGAGGAAATTACAACATGCACTATCGACTGTGGAAACTTTTCCTACTATAGTTGGTTGTACGGCCAGGCAGAGAGGGTCTTATGCAACTGTTCCTACTGGACGCCACACAACATATCCGTGTTTCAGAGTCCGTTTTGTGAAACGAGAAGAAGAGCTGTTCTTAAAAAATTATGCCACAGAAGTCGTCACTGTTGATCCTTTCTGCAAGGTGGATGAAATTGAACAGCACCTGATTTCCAAAGTGTGCTCAAAAAAGGTCGGAGCAGAAGGTAGTCATCAGGCTTCTCCTGATCCCAAAGATGCATCCATTGAGGATCCAGTTTATTATGCTTCCATTCCTGGCAAAAGTGAGGAATGTGTGGGGTCCGAGAGATTGTATAATCCTTCACCTGATATGCAGGTTAGCCTTTGCCATTGCCTATGTCTTATTGGGAAATTATTATAACTAATGTTTAGGATAGAAAGGAAAATGGCATCTGGTATTCGATTTTCATGACTTGTTAAATATCTGTTTATCTTACTGTATAGATATTTGTAATTTAGTGTAACAACAAAGAATTGCACAAGCCCTGTTAAAAGGCTTAAAAAATTAGGAGTTGATGAGTTTGTGAGAGGAAAGGGAAGACCCCCCCCCCCCCCAAAAAAAATAAAATAAAAAACATAGATAATGATGACTGAAAAGATTTGCGTTTTCTTCTTTATTGATGAATATCTGGCATTGGAGGAGGTGGTTCTGAGGAAAAGAATTTGGATAGATGATGGAGCTCGATACTTCTACCGGATGATTTGATTTTGTTTGTTTATCATTTTTCTCTCTCTTTAATGTCTTCCTTATTATCCTTTTTAAAAGTTTTGGATTACATTTTCGTTTGATTATTTGTTTTTGTTTAAACTTAGTAGTATTCATTTAAATATCAGATCAGCTGTCTTCTAAAAGTTTTCAGGGACTTTTTTAGCCTTAAATGTACAAAATTAAATTGATAAATGAAATTCTTCCCTCATTTCATTGTGTCCATCACGTATAAAAAGTCTTCTATTTATTTAACTACTGTGGTAGTACTTTACTGTTTTCCTCAGTAGTGACCAGACTAGGTCATTGACTTGGCGATGAGATGGTCTGTTCGCAGTATTTACCTAAATGTATTGGATGCAAATTTATCGAGGGATAAAGTAGAAAACTATGTTCACTGTTCTTCAATGTGAGAATTTTCAATTGTCAAAATTATTAATCTTCACGCAGGAGGAAGGAGGTGGTAAATCACATTGGTCGCCAATGGATACATCTGAGTTAAGGCAGACAACAATTGATGGATCGAAAGTCATGGGTGAAGGTCAATCTGTATGTTTTATTCAATTCCTTTAATTTCTTATTGTAGCTTTTACTCTTTAACTAAGTTGTATATCACACTCTATGGCCCTATGCGGTCCACATTATCAACTTCCATGTTTATATCAATTCTCAAGATTGACGTTGAATTTTTTTTATAGATACATAATTAATTTAAAAATTCTCCAAAAGGAAAATGAGATACACCATCAATGGTAGCCACTCATTGCCTCACTGGCAACCTTTTACTTCTACCTGTATTTTGACATCCCCCAAATATGTGGAGTTGATCACCAAGCATGTCAAGGGCTCCAATTTTTAGTTATAACTGCTCTTTTTGTTGAATGCTGCCTGATTATTCTCTTGTAACCTGTACCCGTGTCTTGCATATTCAGGGATCCTCTGAAGATGAAATCCATTCATCAGAAGCAAATACTAAGCTGATAGGTGAGTGCGCACCAAACTTTGTGCCATTTGGTCAGATTTTAGTGGAATACAGGGATTACAGTTTTTCACATATATTGTGTAACCTAGAAATGACGAACTTTAAGTGAAAGTTCAATTTTAGGTATTAAGAAAAAAACACTGCACATTTATGACATCAATTTTGAAATGCTCAAATGATGTGCATAAGTGCTGATTTCTGTGATCTCTGTCAGAAGTGGAAGTGTCGTGTGATTATTTAGCTTGTTCGTCTGTAGCCATTAACCATTCTTTTCTTCTGGAGTATGGTGTAAGAAAGCAAAATAGCCGCTTTTTGTAATTTCTTTTATTATTATTTTATCGGGAAGGCAGTTACTTCATGCAATTCCCGAGTAATATTCGTTATAGGTCTAGCATTAGTGTAAGCATTGTTAACATGTAGGTAAGGCTTGCCATTTGTAAGAGTTCTTGAGGCATTGAGGTTATGTTGTATTTGAGATGTAAACCATGTCTTTTATAGATAGATGCCATTTTTCTAGTTAAACCCATATGATGAGTTTCCTGAAAAAGAATCTTCTTCTATTCAGCTGCTGGCCTCATTTCTGGTGATGAGGAACATTGCAAGGAGCAGTGTAAAGCATCGTCTAGCGTTGAGGATGCTCCTTCAAAATTGTTACTTTATCTCGAAGAGGAGCCACTAGAGTACTCATCCACACTATACCAGGAAGTTTTTCAAAGACAAATGAAGCCACAACATGAACTTCGAGATTTTTCAAAATTATGGAGTACTACATACACATTATCTTATAAAAGAGTTGAAGCTACTGAAGCAAGAATTGAGAAGCAACAGAACAACTTGCATGATAATGGTGCATCAGAAAAAGTTTTACCTCTCCAGCAGGGTATGCCACGTCTCTTCAACAGTCATGACCAGAGCCTAGGCTCTACAGTGGACCCTAAAAGCCCCGTGAGTGATATACTACATCTCCTTAGAAGTTTGGAAACAATGAACAGATTAGCTAATGATCTTCTCTGTTATGAAAGATTAAATGCGTTTGGTAATGGTAACATTGATGACTTGGATGGTTTAAAAGCAGTAGTTCATACTGTGTCAGGATATGAGTTTGTGAATAACAAGTTGACTGAGAAACTAGAGCAGCAAATGCGTGATCCTTCAGCTATGCATATTGGTGCCTTGCCTTTGTGGTGTAGTCATTTGATATTCTCTTGTCCATTTCTATTCAGCTTTGAGGCTAGATGCAAGTATTTTCAACTTGCTGCTTTTGGTAGACAGTGGGTCCTACCTAATATAGCAGAAAGGAGATCTGCTGCTAGTAGTGTCCCTCGTAAGAAATTCGCGGTAGTACGAGACCGAATTCTCGAGTCAGCCACTCAAATGATGGAACTTTATGCCCTGAAAAATGTTGTTATTGAGGTGGAATATATTGATGAAGTGGGTACTGGTCTTGGTCCTACTCTGGAATTTTATACATTAGTGTGTCATGATTTTCAGAAGAATGGCTTGGGTATGTGGAGAGGTGATTACATGTCTTCTACTATGAGTTACTGTCAGCAGGGTACTAGTTTGGGGCTTTTCCCACGGCCTTGGTCACCAAAATCTAGCAACATTAATGGGATTGAGTTTGCCGATGTGATAAAGAGGTTTATTCTATTAGGGCAAATTGTGGGAAAGGCTCTTCATGATGGAAGAGTTCTGGATATTCCCTTCTCTAAGGCATTTTATAAACTCGTTCTTGGAAAGGTAATCGTACATTGTTCAACTTCTGTTTTCATATGTTATGCTTTGCATCGTTCATCCAACCTTCCTTCCTCCAATCCGAGAATTAGCAAGGACTTGGATTTGGGGAGCTAAGCAACATTTATCTCATCAATTGTTTTTTTTCCTTCTGTTAGGAGCTTTCTATCTGTGATATTCAAACATTTGATCCTGAGCTGGGAAGAACTCTGTTGGAGTTTCAAGCTCTTGTCAACAGAAGAAGATTTCTGGAAGTTGTCTGTACAAAAAATGTACCACACGGTGTCCATTTAGGCTTTCGGGGTGCACGTGTTGAAGATCTATGTCTTGATTTTACTCTCCCTGGATACCCTGATTACATTCTCGCTTCCGAGACGGATGATAATATGATGGCAAGGCTTTACTTGATTTTATTGTTTTTTTCTTTTTTGTTTTTGTTTTTTTTGTTTTTATTTATTTTTATTTTTTTGGGTTTGGGGTTAATATTATTGCTTAATAATGTATTGGTTATTTCCATAGGGATATCTTTAACCCTTTTTTTTTCTTTAGGTTACCAGTAGTAACTTGGAAGATTACCTCTGCAGAGTGTTAGATGCAACCTTATATTCTGGAATATCCAAACAAGTTGAAGCTTTTAAGTCAGGATTGAATCAGGTTTTATTTCTTTTTTAAGGCACTTTCCGTTTGTTATTGTGTCTACAGTACATGTATATTCCACTTAACCTATTAGTTTCATTTTGGATGCATGGTTCAATTCTTCTAACATGGACCAAATTTGTGCTGTACTTTTCTATACTCTTTGGAACTTTGGTAATCTTAGGGAAAAATTTTGTGACTTTTGAATAATCGATAAACATGTTCTGACATAGGCAATATTTTCTCTGCACTTTTGAGTTTTTGCCAACCATCTACTGCCTCCTAGAATGTTCAATAGAAGTAACATAGGAGACAACAACTGTCCCTCCCTCTTTATCAAAATCATTGAGGTTTGATGATTCGACAATTTCTCGACTTAAGGTACAATTGCTTAAGTGCTTCTGTGCTTGTGGCTGGTTGAATACGTGGACTTTTTTTGTACTTGCCCACAGTCTGCTTCTTATATTAGTGCTTAGACTAGATATTCAAATAGTTAGCACACCAGCCTTGTGCCAGAAACCAGTGTTGTTGTTTGAGTGAGACAATTGGCCTTTATGTTGCCTCAGTTTTCAGGTCTTAGATATATGATTATTGAATAGTTGACCAGTTTGTAGCTCCTTTGCAATAGTATACTTCAGTTTTGTATTTAGCTTTCCTATTTTTCTTTTTTTGGCGCATGATTAACAAAACAGATTTTTGAATATTTTGTCAGTTAATTTACTCTATTTCCAGGTCTTTTCTGATAAACATCTACATCTTTATACCGAGGATGAGCTTGAGCGTCTACTCTGTGGGGAACACGATTCTTGGGTGGTATGCGTGACCATTTATTTCCCGTTAATTCATTTAAGATACTTTGTTCTAAATATTTCTTCTGGTTGTTTTGACAGTCGCTTGACTTGTTTGATCATATCAAATTTGACCATGGTTACACTGCTAGCAGTCCTCAAATTATCAACGTCAGTTTCATACTCTTTATTTTAATTTGGCTTAAATTGCAATTTTCATGTTTGAGCTAACATGGATGTTATGGATTTCAGTTATTGGAGGTTGTGAGTGAGTTTGACTACGAGCAAAGACGTGCTTTTCTTCAATTTGTAACTGGTTCACCACGACTTCCTCCTGGTGGTTTGGCTGCCCTTAATCCAAAGATGACAATTGTGCGCAAGGTCATTGCACACTAAATAATTAATTTTTAATTGTTGATTTCTACTAAAGTTGCTTCATATTCCGAGTAATTGATTTTACACTATCTGAATATTAATGTGCATCATGGTCTTCCATAGTAGTAGTATAATAAAGTTAAGATGCCAACAGTCTGGAGTTTAAGTTCTATTAATAGATTTGAGGTTACTGTTAATATGTCTATCTCTGGTGGTTTGACTTTTTCAATGCCTATGCACAGCTTTCGAGTAACTCAGTCAATGCGGACCTTCCGAGTGTCATGACTTGTGCTAATTATTTGAAGCTACCCCCATATTCTTCCAAGGTATGTCATTACAGTGATTTTTTTTAAACGTTACTTTTTTGCTTTACTTCTGCAGATTCTACATTTTTTCAGTTGTAACCATTGCAATTGTCCATAGACACCAGCCGTCCAGCGGAGGGGCATATCTGTGGCATCTGCTAGACCTAGAAAATGGTTTATTTGGGACGTGGTGGGTCATTTGGGTGTTATACACTTCGGATTAGGTCACTTTGGCTTCGTGTCTGTTTTGGGTGGACTGTTCTTGGGTCAATTCATGTGTGTGTCACTTCAGGGTCTTAGTCTCTTAGGTCAAGCTTATCCGATCAGGTGAGATTTGTTAGGTCTACCAATGATTTTAATAATGAAATTTTGTCATTTTGAGGGGTCTGTTATTGCCCATAATAATTCTTTTTAACATTCGGAGAGCATATTTATGCAGGAGAAAATGAAAGAGAAGCTCTTATATGCTATCACTGAAGGACAAGGTTCCTTCCATCTATCATAGTCTGCGCTATAATTAGTCAGTCAGAGTAGTTGCTCCAGTGTACATAATAAGAACGAAGGATGGTTTGTGGTTGGAAAGAGCTTGCCTGATATAACACAGCACGAGATTGACTTTTGCGACTGCTAAGCCGAAATTCGCAACTGGAGTTGGTCTTTTTTGCCACCGCTATTCTAAACTCTGTACATAGCCGGTATTTATATATAGTTTAATTTAGGAGTTGTACAGATGAGGGTAGGAGGGTTTAGGGCTAATCATAGGAACCATAATCTTTTATCGTATTCTTAAAGCTAACAGTAGTGTTTTTGTTTGAGGGTGATGATGACTTTATCATCAATACTGGTACTTGAATGAATCTCGACATTTGGTAATGCTAATGGAATTTGAACTTATCTCGCCCCTCAACTTTAGTATGTTTAGTAATGTGGGTCTTCCCTCTTCAAGAGGTTGTTTCGGATTTTCATGCATACGGCTTTTCTAAAGTTCCAGTACAAGTCACCGTGACTTGATTGTCCAAACTATCTCAAAAGTTCATGTTTAGCCTTCTACTTGTCTCGGAGGTTTTTTAGAGTTTAATTTTTTTTTTTTTGGCAACAGTAAAGAAAAGGATACAATTACATAATGTTAGGGAAACTAAGCCCTTATTACACTCGTAATTAAGCTGTTGTAGTTTTTTGTATTACAAAGATTACAAACTAGTAACTAATACAAACAAAGGCACTAAAAACAGAAATGAAAACAATATAAGACGGTATATACTACCCAATCGAATCACGCTAAACGCGCTTTCCTTTTAGTATTTCGACCCTATTGCCTTTGGGTTACACGAAATCTCTGTAGGATAAGACGATTCCTTGTCTTAATGCAAGAACAAAGAAGAAATATACAATAAGAGTTTTGTTTTTACTCTGTAAAAATGTCAAAAATGAAAATTAGAATGTATGTATCCTCTGTATATTTTCACACCACCGGCTGGGAACCTTCTGGTTGTTTTTGTGCAATTTTCAGGTTGGGTATGTCCCAGCCGGTGGACCGGCTGCCGGTCCAGTGACCGGCTAGGAACCTTCTATTTGATTTGGCGAATTTTTAAGTGTCAGGTGTCCCCAGCCGGTGGATCGGCTGCCGGTCTGCCAACCGGCTGGGAACCTTCTGGAAGTTTTGGTGGAATTTTAAGTTACAGGTATGTCTAGCCGGTGGACCGGCTGCCGGTCCATCTACCGGCTGGGAGGGTTTTGGTTCGAATTTATATTTTTGAAGTATGGCTGTATTCCCAGCCGGTGGACTGGCTGCCGGTCCACTGCCGGCTGAGAGCTCTCTGATTTGATTTTGGAATTTTTGGCTTTAGTCCTTAAGGCTTGGCCGGTTGGCCGGCGGCCGGCCACCTTGACCGGCTGAGAGCCTCTGCTTCCTTATTTCTTCCCGTTTCACTCATTGTATGATGGATATGGTTTGTGCTTATGATTTGTTTACATTTCAACATAATTATATGA
>VHZZ01020495.1:1578-12373 GCA_009801015.1 Silene noctiflora | reverse complement strand
CCTCATGTATTCTTCATGTGAGATTTACATATGTGATCAATTATGATCGACAATTTGTGATCGCATTATTGTCGGGGACACTTTTCTCCAACAGGCATGACTCCTAGGATTTTGATTTGAGGATCCAAATGAATGAGAAATAGATTGTAAAATCCGACAGAGTCTCGACTTAATTTAGTTCAATTTTTTAGGCCCTTTTAAAAAAAAGATTTCATTTTGAAGGTTTTCAAAAGTGGTTTTGAAAATTTTGACATGGTTTTATTTTACAAAAGGCTATAACATACAAGGCATAGGTATGTATACATGCATTATAAAGGTATGTTGAGTCTTTTAAGATAGTTTTGGCTTAGAAGGGTGGGGTGTCACACCAAGCTATCAAACCCTGGTCTGTGTAGAGGTCTGTGCCAAACATGAGTAAGGTCGGTTGCTAGTTCCATTTACTCGAGTGGTGAAAGCTCTTGATACAAACATGAGTAAGCATCGTGGTGTGGTTGACGTCAATTGTTATCCATCTACTAGGGACGAATAAGGATCTACACCATCGAAATGGGACGATTGGTCAAATTGGTTTGGTTAAAAGCCTAGGAAGGCTAGATGAAACGACCTAAAAAGGTCGAGTAATGAAAATCAACAGCTGTCTTATATAAACTATCCCTAACCTTGTTCAAGTTTCACCCTGGCTAACATTAGACCAAGTCTAAGTGTATCATCCCAGCGGAATCGCCAAACTGTGGACCAGGCCACTCGCGCCGCGCGCACCGGCGGGTTGTGATTTTGAGGCGGCGACACTTCTCCCACGGAACCTTGGTGGACCAAAGCACGTCATGGGCCGTTACCAATATAAAAGGCATTGAAACCGGTGAATGGTTTGAACAAGCCTTCATTTGTGGAGTCGCCACCAATTTTTGTGGTAAATTGGAATCGTTCTAATACCCTGTGCCATGTCAAGACACAAAATAGTGATATGAACACTAAGAGATTCGTCTCCCTTAGCATTCTATGTCTATTTCCTCGAGTGGTAAAAGCTTTTGATACAAACACGAGTAAGCATCGTGGTGTGGTTGACGTCAATCGCTATCCATCTATTAGGAACAAATAACAATTTGCACCATTGTATGGAATACTTAAGCAGACTGTTGGATGTAGTCACTGATTTACCTGGATTTAGATATCACCCTTTATGTAAAGGGATGAGGCTGACTCATTTAATGTTTGCTGATGATTTGTTGTTGTTCTATAAAGGGGACATCAAGTACATAACAATCCTCATGGAGGCCTTCAATGTTTTCTCTAAGGCCACTGGATTGAACATAAGTCCTGAAAAGTCTGATATTTATATGAATGGGGTGAAACCTGATATGGCTGCTGCCATTTTAAAGGAGACTGGGTTTAAGCAAGGAGAACTCCCTTTTAAATATTTGGGAGTTTGTATCTCTCACAAGAGATTATCTAGAGTTGACTGCAATGTTATTGTTGATAAAATGCTTAATAGAATTAGGGTATGGAATAAGAGGAAAATCTCTTATTCTAGGCGTCTGGTACTGGTTAAAGCTGTGCTGGCAACAGTTCACAATTGTTGGTCCCAACTGTTTATTCTTCCTATGGGAGTAATGGATAGAATTCAAGCTTTATGTAGGAATTTTTTATGGGAAGGAAATGATAAATATTCAAAGGCCCCTTTAGTTTCTCGGGAAGTGCTGTGCAGGTAGAAAAATCAGGGTGGTCTTGGCTTAATTGATAGCAGAATGTGGAATATAGTAGCAATTGGTAAATTAGCTTGGTGGATCCTTATGAAGAAAGATCATTTATGGATAAAATGGGTTGATAGTATTTATATGAAAGGCAGGCGCTTCCTTATG
Organism: Silene noctiflora; assembly: GCA_009801015.1. Taxonomy (NCBI): domain Eukaryota; kingdom Viridiplantae; phylum Streptophyta; class Magnoliopsida; order Caryophyllales; family Caryophyllaceae; genus Silene; species Silene noctiflora. The sequence continues at coordinate 10,514 of VHZZ01020495.1, read as the reverse complement.
TGCCAAATGCTAATAGTTCCTGGGCATGGAGAAAAACCTGTGCTGTTAAAGATAAATTTCAGGTTGCTTTTGCTACTGGATTTTGGACTTCTGAGTATAGTGTGAGTGCAGGGTATAATTGGCTTACTGATCAGAACCATCCAAGAGTGAAGTGGACTAATCTGGTTTAGAATAGGTATATGGACCTAAACAATGCTTCATCATGTGGCTGATTCAAAGAGGTAGACTCCTTACTCTGGATAGATTGGCTAGAATGGGTATAAGTGCACCTGTCTACTGCTACATATGTGGGGATGAACCAGAGTCTCATGGACACCTGTTTGAAGAGTGCAGATATACTAAACTCTGCATTCAAAATGTGAAGGACTGGTTGGGAGCTGGCAATTATGGACTTAGTAAAATGAGTAATATTTGGCATGATAGAAGTCAGTCTATATTGATGAAAGAGGTGACAACTGCAGCTCTGGTTGAGTTATATTATCGCATCTGGATGATAAGGAATGGATGCAGGATGAAGGGAAGTGTTTTCAGACCTGCGAAGGTGAGTCAGGATGTGCAGGAAACTTTAAAGCTGAGGTTGAATGTTCAGTTTGAAGGACAAATGACACAGAAGGATTTGCAATGGTGTAGACAGAAATGTTTGTTATAACATAGGATTGTATTGGATTTCTTTAGGTTGAGTTGATATTTATTGAGTCAAATTGGTGGTTGTAATGGTGGCTAGCCTGATTGATTAATATAATTTTCATATTTTCACCAAAAAAAAATAATAATTTGCACCATCGAGACGGGACGGTTGCTCGAATCGGTTTGGTTAAAAGCCTAGGAAGGCTAGATGAAATGATCTAAGAAGATCGAGTAATGAAAATCAACGACTGTCTTATAAACTATCCCTAACCTTGTTCAATTTTTACCCTAGATAAGACTAGACCAAGTCTAAGTGTATCATCCCCAGCAGAGTCGCCGAACTGTGGACCAAGCCACCCACGCGTTGTGGTTTTGAGGTGGCGACACTTATACTACGGAACCTTGGTGGACCAAAGCACGTCATGGGCCTTTACCGATTTGAAAGGCATTGAAACCAGTGAATGGTTTAAACAAGACTACATTTGTGGATTCGTCACCGATTTTGTGGTAAATTGGAATCGTTTGAATACCTCATGCCATGTCAAGACACACAGTAGTGACATGAACACTAAGAAATTCTTTACCCTTAGCATTCTATGTCTAGAATGACTCTTGTGATGCTTGTGAACAAATATGCTCACAGATATCTGGGTAAGGGGTGAGGGTGCGTATTAGGAAGCTCTTTATTTGAACACTTAATCCCGCCCGCCTCGATAGCGGCATATATTAATGATTAGGGAAGTCGTTTATACTTGATGTCTTGTTGATTATATGCATGCAATGCAACATCCATTAGATTAAACCTAGCATATAAATTCAGACTAAGTCGGTGGAGCATACAAGTTAGCATCCAATTGGGTCGAAGTAGAGAATTTACATTCATTTACATGTGAAAAAACCAAATAAATAAATCATACAAGACAAATAAATGAATAATTACATAACAAGGAAATAAATTACAATGGAACTTTGAATTGACGTCATAAACACGCTCAAAAGGGATTTAAAGAAATAAAACTAAAGAATATGACGAATTAGGGTGACAATACGAATAATAGTCAATTAGAAATCTAATTAGAAAGATTGTGTCAAAACGAGAAGAGTTCAGAGGCAGAAACCAACCCAAAACAGGCGCAACATTTGTTGCATGCTCTTAAAGAGGCGCATCAGTTTAGGCGGCTGTTTTCGAGCTAGGTTTTGACTGTGAAAGTCAGGCCCGAGGTTAGTTATTTTTCGTTGATAATTTAGACGGATTATTAGTACGAATTACTCGAAATTGAAGTGGTTTAGTCATATTATGTACACAAAAACGTCATAAGTCTAATTAAAACATGTAAAAAAAGTCAAATTTTAATGATTTGATATGGAAGAATCGAACCATTGAAATCTGGGTTTGAATAAGTGACAAAAACCCGCAAATATTGAATTATAAGGGATTTAAGTCAAAAAGGATTTTAGGAAAATAAATTAAAAGCTTGGATTTGTAAGAAAGAATAAAGAAAAAGATGAAAAGAAGAAAAAAGATGGAACAACAGAGAACACGAGGAAGAAGAAGAAGAGCAACATCGGCTAAGCAGCCCCTAGAAGAGGCACAGAAGATGTTGTGGCTGTTCCAGAAGGCGCAATAACTATTGCGTTCCTTCTCGACGGTCTTTCTCTGCTAATTTTTTAAAAAAGGGTTTAAAACGATGATTTTGAAAACGGTTTTGAGCATGCTTACGATGTAAATTCTTACATAAATGATGAAAACAAAAAACAAATACAAATTGAGATTTTACACCCTCAGACTTAAATGTTTACGAAGCGAGATTAATTAAATTGTTGTTAGTGGTTGCTCAACTTGATGTGGATTCGAAAGTGCCCTTGAAAAAGGAGTTTAGAAACGAAATTGATTAAGTTGATTAAGTGGAGTTGGTCAAATTGGTTGGTTATGCAATGAGACTGGTAACCAGAAGGATTGGGACTTACGTGATCGAGTAGATCAAGCATGTAGGCGTCAAAGAAATAACACGTGGTCTTAGAATGCAAAAAGAGAAGAGAATGGGCGGACACTCGCGTGAAGAATATGTGAGGCGGAGGCATCTATTTATACTAATCACGAGGTGGAAATTTAGAAAAAGATAAGATTTGGAAAGAATCCGGAAATATTCTGGAAACTGACGAAAATCAGCCCAGGAAGAGGCATGGGTGGCACTGCGATCTTTCCAAGAAGCGCAGTACCCACTGCGTCCTCTCCTGAGGCTTTCCCTCATCAGCAAGAAAGATTTTCGCGGCTTTATTTAGGAATTAGGGAAGATGTAGGCTTCCTTATTCCGCAAGATAAAATATTTTGATATTTAAAATCTTAAAATAATATTTTGGAAAATAAACTCTAAAATATCCTGACTCGGTTTTAAGACGGTTTTAGAAAATTAAGACGGTTTTTGACCCAGACTCCAAATGTACTCTAGTTACTGCCAAAATGACTTTTTGAGCTACCACTTGTCGACTAATTTACAAAATGTTATGAAATCCCTCCGTATGTTAAACATGCGGCCCAATAATCACTGGGTATTTAGCGGGAGGTGTGGAAATAAGGTATCTACACAATCTAGCATGATTCTCTATCCTTTTAACTCCTCCTATAAGATCGAAAGCCTTAGGAATGGTTAGACCATACATGATGTTGATAGGGATACCGAGTGTACTCGGGAGTTAGCCCGACTCAACCTAGGTAGACCCGTAAGTTCGGAAACCTCGGTTCTAATCCGACTACAACTTAATTACTTTAATCAATCTTCTACTCATTTATGTATGAATTTCCCCTTGTTCTTCTTATGATCCCATGACACCCTAGTGCTTTTTCCATAATTGTTTACATATCATCTTATTTGTTTGCTTTAGTTTTCATTTGTATAAATTTGATTGTTATTTCTTGTAGTAGTTTAGAATACAGATTGAATCCCAATTTTGTGACATAAGATATAGCTAATTATAATCGATAACTCTCTTTAACAACCATCCTTTGGGTTCGACCTCTACTTACACTTATCCTAAGTTGTTTTGTTAAGTTTAAATATTGTTTAATAATGGAGTAACGACTAATATGTCCTATCAGGAATCGTAGTTGTTGTATGAAGGACGTCGGACTGATGCACGGTTTGATGAAGGTGGTTGAATCTGGGGGATCCCCAATGGTGTGGGATTGAGAGAAAACTAGAGTGGTGCGATGTTGGGTTGAAGGGATGTTGGTACGTACTGGTTTTCGATTGCGTCAGAATCGAGGGAACTGAGTTGTTTACGGAGAAAGAGATTGTGCGTGGTGGTGCTGGTGTTGGCGGCTCTAAATGAGTAGCAATAGAGGTCGAAAGCATTGCTTAGTGATTTAGAGAGCGATGTGATGCCCGCCAAAGACGGTCTGAATCTGGTGGTTGATGTGATTAGACCCGGTGTTGAATGGATGATCACGGGTTAGGGGTTGACTTCTGATGAGCGAGGTCAATTTCATTTGGAACAAGGCTTGGATAAGCGTCAGACATGAGTGTTAATTTGGACTTCATCAAGGTCAACGCCAACCTTGACTCTACCTCCCCTGCTTCATGTTGTATTGTCTGACCCGTCTCAATGACTCGTCTCACTTCATTCATGAGCTAGTTCCCACAAGAATCAACACAACAAAAGAGTAGTACAAATTCTCAAAATACAATGTTATTCCAATAATTATTATAATTAACTACCAATTACTAATTAAATTAATAAACGAGCAATTTAATCAACTAAGCACATAAAATCGAATCGAAAAAAGGATATAAAGGGGGGGGGAAGGGGGAAGGGGGTAAATCGGTACATAAATACTACTTATCAGTTACTCTTCTTTCTCTTCGTGCTCATATGATTCATATATGTTGGTTCATGTTATTATTGATAAGTAAGCTCATATGTCTTATATTTATTACTCGTTCTCATGTCAAGTTATATAAGTCAAATGATTGAGTTGTATTATGTTGGATTGTTCTTATCTATGTGTATCATTGTGTAATATTATTAAGAGGACACCTAGTTACTCCCCACCGATTGTGGCATTCATGTTTAATTCATGAATGACAGGTTGCAGATAAGTGCTACTTGGGGGTTTTTAGACGAGTGAGCTAGCGAGCATTGTAAATACAACAATTGATCTTACTCGTTGTAGTTTAGTCTTATCATTAGATTAGAATTTGTGCTTAATTAAGGGACCAAGATCCCTTGTATTCATTTAAATTGTATCTTGTACAAAAGCTTTCTAACCTTATCTTTTCGTTTTATAAATTAGTGACTTCGGATTTTTAATATCAAAGTATTTACTCGCATTTTCCACTATAATGTTTGTATTTATTTTATTGTATAACCGCAGGGTTTCACGGTTGGTATCAGAGCTATAACGCTCCCGACTCACATTTGTGTACCCCAACCTTAAATGAACCTGACCTTGAAAAATGAATGAGAGATGGGTAAACTTAAGGACCTAAGGTGGCAGTCTTTAGTGTGCTTACTCTTTGTTAGGTTCTAACATATTTGTTGATTGTCAATTAATGAGTTTTGTACCCTTGGATAAATAACCATGAGCCAATCTGATAATCAAAGGAAGTGTAATCAGAGTCGAACACAAGGAGACGGAAGCTATTACAAATTACTAAACTAGTCTAAATTATCCGATTTCTGGGGGCTTGATTGATTTTTATTCTAAAACTAGATGATTGCTAAATTTAAAGAAAATAACAATAATAGAGAAAGGACTAGGATCTCGGGTTCACTTTGCGGTTCATTGATATAAGACTATTTTGTGCCGATTATCCCTATCTTTACCATCATTTTGACACGATTTGATATGATTTCATGATCATTGCTTGCATTTTGCACCCTCCTTTCATTTCTATAAGTTTTTATCCTAGTTTGTAGGTATTTGGTTGATGATAAAGGTTTGGAGCAAGCAAGGGAGCATGGTAGAGAAGAAGAAAGGAAGAAGAGCCCAAGTACGCTCCTGGCCGGTAGGCCGACAACCCATCCATCGTTTGGGAATACACCTTTATGTTTTGGAGAATTTAAGGGCCAAAGAGATTAATACTCTCGGCGCCGATCCAAGACCCAGAAGCCTGCCATCTGGCTAGCAAGACGCAAATTCCAGAATTTTGAAAACAAAAGAGCAAGTGCGCTCAAAACCGGACCGGCGGCCGGCATGGCGACTACGAATACCTGCTCCGCAATTTCGCCTCTTCTCCCCATTTAAGTCCTTGATCCTTGGAACACTATATATACCCCTTCATATGTTGTGTTAACACACAGCCCTAGATAGAGAAACATTTTGCTTAAGTTTAATCTTTCCTTAATCAAGTACTAATCTTTCCTTGTTTTTGCCTTAATTACTCCATTAATAAGCCTAGATCTACTTTAGTTCATAAGTTTACACTTGTAGTTTTGGGTTGTATTTGAAGATTTGAAGAAATTCTCCTTCTATCAATCCAAGTTTCCTCATTTATACTTTGTTGGTATAAATTCTCACTCTTTTATCGTTTAATCTTGTTTTAATTTCATTTGAGTTGCAATTAGTAGAATTTATTTTAGATTCTTATGTTTGCCTTTGTCTTTATATATACATAACTAATTAACCAATATTAATTTTTAAAATCAACTATTCAAACACAACAATTATGCCAGATCTAATAATCTAATTAAAACCGTCTCAAAACCATGGCTCCCCTAAATCCCAGTAATAGAATTTAGCTACGCATAATCAAAGTAACGAAATTAACAATAATAACAATAATCAAATTGAACATGACGAAAGGATGAAAATAACAACTAAACATAGACCATAAAGAGATCAAGGAGAAGAAAAAGGAATAAAGAGACAAATAAGGAAAAATACAGGTTGATTGAATTACCGAAAAAGGGAGCACGGTTACAAGTTTTCAGAGATCAAGAGAAAGTAACGTAAAAGAGTTTTTGGCAGTAGAGAAAAATACCTAAAAGTGTTTACTAAGTCCCCCTTAAATAATAAGAGAAGAAATTTACTATTCAAGTAATTAATGGACCAAAATAAATAACTTAAAAATATCGGACAGATTACAATCCAGTCGATCGACCAGAGGAAGTAGTCGATCGACTGATTTAGCACGTCAGTCTTCATTCATCGGTGAACTTAGTCGATCGACCAAGAAAGTTGTCGATCGACTATTAAGCAGCGTAGCAGCACACTTTCTTCACTTCAGCACTTTCTTGTCCACACGCATCACGAGGCGAAAACTTCTTAGCGTCTTTCCTTCCAATGTCAAGAGTGCAACTCTAGAAACGGGTTTTGGCTTGTTTGCTTACACTTGGGCCCGCAACTTGCATAAAATACAAAATAACCCAAAATAGCCGAAACAAGGGAGAATAGTAGCTTACGCTACTCAATAATGTATATAAATGCGTGCAAATAGATAAAATAAATGCATATAAAAACCACGCATCAATACACGTGCTTAGTATCACAAGAGTGAAATGAAGCTTTAATTTGGCTAACTTTGAATCAAATAAGGTTTATCAAGGAGAAAAGCAAAGAAAAGAAAAGTAAAAGTCGTGCAACGACATACCTTCTACATCATAAAAGGGATAAAAAAGGCGTTGTAAATAACGACATATGATGTTTTTTGTTCATTTGAATTGTCTCATTTCAAACAAGTTCGGGGATCTAATGCATATTTGTTGGGAATATTTAAACAAGGTTAAATTTTTATTCTGTTCCAAAGTTTAAGATGATTTCACCCAAGGGTGTTTACTTAATGCTTAGAATTAGTTGAGTCCGCGATCGTGGCAATTACTCGATGCGAACTCCTCTTTTCCCAAACGATTCTTGCACCAACCCTTTTTTATCCCCATTTTGACACATTGCCTTTTTGCATGTACATTTTTCTTCTTTTTTGCATTTCTTATACGGTCATGGGATAAGATGTCACGTGAGACTGCAGACGCATTCACGATTCTTAGTAGGAGAGTGATCTTGTTTAATTTTGTAAAATAACCACCTATGCTTAAATTGAGTATAGAGCGAAATCCGTGTGGAAATCAGTGTTCTTGGTCTTATTTAGTTAAAGGTTAGGTTTGTGTCGAATCTTGTGTTGGTCTTGTAAATCTTGCGAGTCTTGTCACGTTTCTCCTTTTTCCCGCCCTTGAATAAGTTTCGTCGGCATTTTTAGTTGTTACAATAGGTCGCTTGAACAACTATTAGTTGAAAAAGTGCAATACATTAACTATTCTAAATGTTTATTGAAATGCAATGCATGGTACACTAAATGACGCAATTACACTAAATGATGTGATAATCTTATATATTACAAATTCTAAGCTAAGCTAAATGCACATCTAAACTAATCTAATCTAATCTAAATTAATGCATGATACTGGTTGGAGAGATAATTTATATTAACTCATGTTTGGATTAATTGGGGTGTAATTGTCATTTTTGCTTTTTCTAAGAGGGTGCAAGCCTTCTTACTCTTTTGTCTTCAAAATATGGAATTTGTGTCTTGTTACCCGGGTGGCAGGCTGTCGGGTCTTAGACCAGTGCCGAGAGAATTAATCATTTGGCCCTTAAATTCTTCGAAACATAAAGGTGTATTCCCAGCCGCTCCGTGGACCGGCTGCCGGCCAGGAGCGCACTTGGGTTCTTTTTCCTTTCTTCTCCTTCTCTACCATGACTCCTTACTTGCTCCAAACTATCATTATCGACCAAATACCTACACATTAGGATGAAAACTCATTGAAACGAAAAGAGGGTGCAAAATGCAAGCAATGATCATGAAATCATATCCAACCGTGTCAAAATGAATGGTAAGCATAGGGATAATCGGCACAAAATAGTCATATATGATATATAATTCATATAGCTCATGTTATGCTTGATTGGTAGATCTAGCCTCTTTAGTTTACATCTAATCTTTAGATTACTTTTTAATCTTTTAACAAATTAGATTAATCATTCAATAATTATCCTTTTTAATTTGACTAATATATCTCTTTGGTATGTATTTGAAGACTAAGTGACAAGTTTTCACCTTTATTGAAGGATCCCCTTTTATTTATGTTCATCTTTGCTTCACTAGTTAGTATAAATCTCATTTCCTTTTAATCCTTTGTTAATACTTGTTTTAATTTCATTATGTCTTGTTTAGATTACTTGTTGATGACGGGTATTGTCGTTGATTCCCGATCAAAAATAATTTATAAAAACCCAAATTAAGTAGTATAATAAGGGTGTCGAACCACAAGGATGGCGAGGTTAGATTGGTATAAGTCTTCGTATCGTTTTAGTT
>VHZZ01020476.1:24748-35948 GCA_009801015.1 Silene noctiflora | reverse complement strand
CTCTCCTTCAACACTTATCTTTAATAAAGTTTTACATGCTCCCTCCATTTCCAAAAATATTCTCTCTGTGTCACAATTTTGCTTGGACAATAATGCTGTTGCTAACTTTACCTCGACGTCGTGTGTTTTGCAGGACCAACTAACGGGTCGAGTGCTCCTCCAAGGCCTGCTTAAAAATGGCCTGTATGAATGGTGTGCCCCGTGCTTCCCTACTGTCCACCTTACGTGCACCTCCCCTATCTCCATTTGGCATCACCGGCTCGGACATCCAGCCCCTGCTATCCTAGGCTCTATTAGTCAGTTAGCTAATTTAAATTTAAAGCATGATTTTACCTCTAATTGTAATGCATGCTCTATTAATAAAAGTCATAAACTTGCGTTTTCGGACTCTACTCTACACTCTGCTCATCCTCTTGAATTAATTTTTTCTGATGTCTGGACTTCCCCGTTTCACTCCGTCGATGGCTAAAAATACTATGTAGTTTTTGTCGACCACTACACTCGTTATTCCTGGCTCTATCATCTCAAGAGGAAGTCTGACACCTCGACTTTTTTCACTCGGTTTCGTGCCTTAGTAGAGAAGTATTTTAATCGTTCCATTATTCAAATCTTCTCTGACAATGGAGGCGAATATTTAAAACTCACTCCTCAAGTCACTGCTGATGGCATCACTCACCTCACTTCTCCCCCCACACCCCAGAACACAATGGCATCGCCGAAAGACGGCATCGCCACATTGTTGAAACGAGTCTCTCCCTCCTCTCTCACGCGTGTCTTCCCCCCACCCTCTGGTCGTATGCTTTTGTCACGGCGGTTTATCTTATAAACCGCATGCCAACTTCCACCATTGGAAATGTTGCCCCCTTCACCAAGCTCTTTGGTGTTTCCCCTAACTATCAAAAATTACGCAGCTTTGGGTGTCTTTGCTACCCCTGGTTGCGTCCGTATGCACGCCATAAACTTGACCCTAAGTCTACTCCGTGCATTTTCATTGGTTACTCGGCCACCCAGAGCACATTTTACTGTCTAGATCCCATCACCTCTAAGATTTACACTTTTAGGCATGTTAAGTTTGTTGAGTCTGTCTTCCCCTACCCTGAGCTCTGTCCTACTACCTCCCTCTCTCCCACCCCTTCCCCAACTCAATGGTGCTCCCTATCCCTTCCTATTCTGACCACCCCCTCTCCCTCTTCCCCACGCACTCCCCCTGCTTCTCCCCCTCCCCCTCCCACTCCCCCTGCTTCTCCCCCCCTGTGTCCCCTGGTCCGTTTGCTGTAACTACCATAGATACTGACCCTGTTTCTTCTCCCGTGTCTTCCCCTCCAAGTACTATCCCTGCCCCTGACCCTCCCTTGCGTGCCACCACTCGTCTGATGAATAATATACGTGTCCCCAATCCCAAGTATGCGAAAATGGTCCAACTCTCCTCTCCCTCCCTCCTCCCTGTCACGTTAAAAACTGCTCTGAATGACCTTCATTGGCACTCTACCATGACTGCTGAACACCAGGCCCTACTTGACAATCATACCTGGACTCTTGTTCCCCCTGACCCAACCTACAATGTCATAGGTTGTAAGTGGGTTNGGCATCTTCATTTTCCATGGCTGGTCATTGTACAAGTTGGATTGGCATTATTACTTCTGTATAAAAGTCTAGGGCTTGCATCAATTGCTGCTTTGATTGCAACGGTCGCCATCATGCTGATCAATTATCCTCTGGCGAGCTTAGGGGAGAAGTATCAGGAAAATCTAATGGAATCAAAGGATAGAAGAATGAAGGCTACCTCTGAGATATTAAAGAACATGAGGATACTGAAGCTTCAAGCGTGGGAGTCAAAATTCTTGTCTAAGATCATTGAGCTAAGGAACATTGAGAATGGATGGCTGAAGAGGTTTCTTTATGCTCAAGCAATTACAATATTTATTTTCTGGGCTACCCCGACATTTATCTCCGTTGTGACTTTYGCTACATGTATGATTATGGGAATTCCTCTTGATACAGGGAAAATCTTATCTGCACTTGCCACATTCAGAATTCTTCAAGAGCCAATTTACATTCTTCCAGACACAATCTCCATGGTCATTCAGTCAAAAGTGTCTCTCGATAGAATTGCCGCATTCATGAGCCTTGATGACTTGGACCCGGATGCTGTTGAGAGACTTCCTAAGGCTGACTCAGAGGTAGCAGTTGAGATAGTTGGAGGAAACTTTAGCTGGGATCCATCTGCCCCAATCCCTACATTGAAGGGCATCAATCTTAAAGTAAATCATGGCATGCGAGTAGCAGTTTGTGGTACTGTTGGTTCCGGGAAGTCAACTTTGCTCTCTTGTATATTGGGAGAAGTACCGAAGATTTCTGGGATTCTAAGACTGAGCGGATCAACTGCTTATGTTCCACAATCCCCTTGGATTCAGAGTGGTAAAATAGTTGAGAACATTTTGTTTGGGCAAAAAATGGATGATGAAAAATATGATAGGGTTCTAGATGCTTGTTCCCTGAAGAAGGATCTGGAGATCTTGTCTTTTGGAGACAAGACAGTGATTGGCGAGAGGGGTATTAATCTGAGTGGTGGTCAGAAACAAAGGATACAAATTGCGCGAGCACTGTATCAAGATGCGGACATATATCTATTCGATGATCCTTTTAGTGCTGTTGATGCTCACACTGGTAGTCATTTGTTTAAGGTATCAGCATTGTCTACATAAATCTATTTTCTTCTCTTGTAATTGCTGCAGTTGTTTTCTAAATTTGGCATACGAGTAACTGTAATAAGCACAGTTACAGCTTAGACCGATGGTCTATTTTTATCCTTTCTGTCAAACTATTTATGATTGATGAACTTAATAATTGCAGGAATGTCTGCTTGGGCTTCTAGACTCTAAAACTGTAATATATGTCACACACCAGGTTGAGTTCTTACCTACAGCAGACTTGATATTGGTGAGAATTTTTATTTATTTATTTATTTTCTTTTCTATTGGTCTCTTTTTCTTAGTATTTAGCTTCTAATTACTAAAACATATCTCATATACAAAGGTCATGAAAGATGGAAAAATACTGCAAGCTGGAAAGTACAATGACATCCTTGCGTTAGGAACTGACTTCATGGAACTAGTCGGAGCGCACGAACAAGCCATGTCTGCAATCAATGCGATTGAGCCTGGAGAGGCGAAGGCAATAGTTGATGGGTCTCATAGTGACGAGAAATCCTTAATCGGTGAGATCACTGCTGATGACATGGGAAAAGTTGATAATACGGTTGCATCTGAGGGTCAACTTGTCCAAGATGAAGAGAGGGAGAAAGGCAGAGTTGGACTTTCGGTTTATTGGAAGTTTATCACAACAGCATATGGGGGAGCTCTGGTGCCCTTCATATTATTCTCTCAACTTCTATTTCAGGTTCTTCAGATCTTAAGTAATTATTGGATGGCTTGGGCTACTCCTGTTTCGGCTGATGCTAAGCCTGTTGTGGACGGTAAAACATTGTTACTTGTTTATGTTGGATTGGCAGTTGGAAGCGCCTTTTGTATACTTGCGAGGTCCACCCTTCTTGTGACCTCCGCATACAAAACAGCAACTTTGCTTTTCACTAAGATGCATTCATGCATTTTCCGTGCTCCTATGTCATTCTTTGATGCTACCCCAAGCGGGCGAATCCTAAACCGTGTAAGCACTCTGCTATTGCGTCAACCTCATCCTGCATTACTAGATGAGTCCAATTATAAGAAAACAAGTCACGCTACTTTGTGTAGAAAGTGACTTTTAATTTGAAATTAGGTTCTTGTATTTTATCTGCAGATCAAAGTTCCACTATTTGTGTTAGAAATCACATTTTGAATGCCTGAAGTAAATTGCTAAGTTTTGCTTGTTATTCAGGTGTCTACCGATCAAAGTGCTGTTGATATGAATATTTCAAATCTAGTTGGTTCATTTGCCTTCTCTTTGATTCAACTTTTGGGAATTATCGTGGTGATGTCGCAAGTAGCATGGCAGGTGTTCGTTATCTTCATCCCTATCGGGGCAATCTGTCTGTGGTACCAAGTAAGCTATGGATGTCATGTTCTGTTTTATGTTTTTTACTTTGGCATATTGCCAGCGGTTATTTGTATTATTATTACATGGTGTAAATGATGAAGATCAAAATGGCATTGGTCAAGCATAGGTGAAGTATGACATGTAAACACTTATCTTCCATTTGAAATTAGGTTCTAGACTTAGTAAAAGGGTCCTGGGGTCAGATCATTATAGGTTCGGTTATTCCGAGTGAGTGCGCTTATGGGGTGATTCCATGCTATTTGGAGCGGCTTGTTCCGGTAGGTCATTTGGGTCATAATTTGTAATTTTTTTTGTTGGAGTGCCGGGTCATTTTTGGGTCTGGGTCAACTTGGGGTTGTAGTTGTACTTTTCAGCTTTGGTTTGCGTTTGGGTGGGGTAATCTTTGTTAGGTCTATATCTGTTCAATCTTCAAGATTTTCATATGATACATATACATTCAATAGATATATCTGACCTCTGTAATTGTTATTTGTCGTACTTCGTTTGATTGGTCGTTTCAGTCTTATCTAACTTCTGATCATATACTTTACGACAGGTCTTTCATTCTTTGCTTTGTTGTAATTTGTGCTCTTATTTCTTCCTGTAGCAATATTATATACCATCTGCACGAGAACTTTGCCGATTGGCTGGAGTGAGTAAAGCTCCAGTGATACAGCACTTCGCTGAGACTATAGCTGGAGTTACAACTATTAGGAGTTTTAATCAAGAATCAAGATTTCGTGAAACAAGTGTAGATCTCATAAATGCATACTCAAGGCCGACGTTCTACAATGGAGCTGCAATGGARTGGCTCTGCTTTCGCTTAGACTTGCTGTCATCAGTTACATTTGCCTTCTCGTTGATACTTTTAGTCTCCATTCCTGTTGGATTAATTGATCCAGGTATGTAATTTTACATGTTAGCCTAATTCTGAGCTGTCTTTCTCTYTACTCCTGCCTGSTTTGGARTAACMTTTGAACAAWCATCRTTTCTGTTCAGCCATTGCTGGTCTAGGTGTGACATATGGACTAAATCTAAACATGCTRCAAAGTTGGGTTATATGGAGTTTGTGTAACATGGAGAATTCAATCATCTCAGTCGAGAGGATCCTTCAGTATACTTCTTTAACCAGCGAGCCTCCACTTGTTATAGAAGAACATAGGCCTGATAGCTCTTGGCCTTCTCATGGAGAAATCAGTATACGCGATCTCCAGGTGACTTTTGATATCTTTTACTTCATTTCATATCCACTGATAAATTTATTGTCAAAATGCGCTCTTTGTTTTGTTGAAAAACGTCATTAATTTAGATGAAACTTGATTTTTTTTATACCATGTCATCATAGTGAGAATTTTCAAACCTGTGGGTATGATGATGGAATTTGCCAAACGTCTTGGTACCCGAAAGGAAAATATTCCATTTTTATCCGCCATAAACGAAAGTGTTTGAGACATTCGGGTAAATTGTTGTCTATTCATTAGAAACTTGGTCCTCATTAACACATTTTGTGTGTCACAAATACAGGTCCGTTATGCGCCACATCTGCCGCTAGTACTGCAGGGTATTACATGCACTTTCCATGGAGGAAAAAAGACTGGAATTGTAGGAAGGACAGGCAGTGGYAAATCAACCCTCATACAAACACTCTTCCGGCTTGTTGAACCTACTGCTGGACNATATTGTACATGATTTTCCTTCCTTGTTTACTCTTCTTCAGTTATTTGGTTTCCTTAGTTTTGGTGTATAATATCTTTACATATTTGTATCCTTCCATAGCTTGTACTCCTAGGTGTATATATACTTTGTGTTTCATTCAATATAATTAAGCTTTGCTTATACTAATTCTACAAGGTATGCCTCACAATAGAGAAGATATCCTCTTAGAAAAAGGAGAGTGTTAAGAGGAGATCTCATCCTCTCTATTGTGGATGCTTTCATCCTCATCATACATCCCAAAAGTATGCTTAACAGCATCAGCAGCACCATTATACGCAAATAACAAATTATTATTCGTATATAAGATTGTCTTATGCAATAAGATTAGCGCTGCTAATTAACACTTAGCCAAACAAAAAACACATGAAAAAAAAACACATGAATATGTTTGTTACATTATAAATAAATTTGTATTTCTCATGAATTCAATGCTTTTGTTTTGTTATTTATAGACCTAGTATCGCTTCAACCCGTCTTATATTATAAAACGGAGTTTAGGATTGGGAATCTGACCGTATATAGTGAAACGATATGGATACGAGTCAACAATGAAACGATCTACATTGAACAAGCGAGATAGACCACATTCTTTCACGTAAAATTCAATTCAACATTCCATATAGTTAAATGTAAGAAGAAAAGATAAACTTAGGTTTGGCTTGGAATGCTGCACAGACCCAGCTCGTACTTCAGCTCGAGATCAATTTGATCAAATTCAAACCAAATTTTAATGATACGATCCACTGTAAATGTTCCACGTTGGTCAAGTAACAGATTTGTGTGGGTTTATATAGAATTGGGCTCTACTACCTTTTGAGCTAGCTTTTTGGGGTGGGGTGCAATATATGTAACAATGGTATTATAGTTAACCACCGCCCTACCGCGTCTCCGGCCGTGCCCTAGGAGGTGACGCTGGTATTGCAGTGTTTGGCCAGGGGTAGAAAAAGTTCTTGCGCACAGCCCACTGCTGGTGAGGTCGGCATAGCGGCATAGCAGTGTTCCGGGGCTAGAAGTTCTAGCGCAAAGCCAGCAGGCGAGGGCGCCTGGATGCGGAGCGTGATGAAATAATACGATCCGTTGCAAATGTCCCACATTGGTCATGTAAAAGACTTGTGTTTGCTTTATTATAGACCTGGCAAACGGGTCATTTCGGGTTTTTTTGTTGATTTCGGGTTAATTCGGGTCGCGTCATTTTGGGTTTTGGGTCTATTGATCGGGTCTGTTCCGCGTCATGCGAGTCGGGTTGTTTCAGGTCGGGTCATTTTCGGGTTAATGAATAAAAGAGAAAAGGCCATTTTAAGTCTTTTCGATTCAATTAGAGTTACGTTTTGTCGGGTGATATCGGGTTTGGTGGTTTCGAATCGGGTCATTTGGGGTCGGTCATTTTCGAGTCGGGTCAGTTACGGGTCAAGAAAGTTCGGTCATGTTCGAGTTGGGTCGGGTCAATTCGGGTTTTGGGCTACGTTTTGGTGATATAATTAGTCTCGGGCCAGCTTTTTCGTGTCGGACCAATCGAGTCGGGTTGCTTTTGTCAGTCTCCCTCAACCCCTCAAGTATACGAAGAGTGAGCAATGCACAAGTGCATGGACGCTAGTAGCTTGTTCAGGTTGGAGATCAGCGACTCTTGCAACCTTCCTGGTTGCTGATATCTTCTTTGCCTGTAAGTTCATCACTCGTTCATGTAATTGGGTCTGTGTTCGGGTTGCGTGATTGACAACCCGATTGTAGGTACTGGGTAACATAAACACAAATCCAACATGTCCGACTAGGTTTTCCTAGCCTACCTTGAATTGAATCCATCTCTTATTTATCCAACCAGTGTGTTTAATTCGGGACCATTTTCATCTTTTCAAAAAGACAGGATTTTGTGACCATTTTATGGTTAGATATAACCACAATGGTCCAGTTAATTTTACGGCTTACGGTAACTTGTTTTCCAAAATTGGTCTCGTTTGACTGTAAATGGTCTCAAAATCTCGTCTTTTTAGAAAAGACCAAAATGGCCCGTCTCAAGGGAGACCAACTGTTGTTGGCGACATTTAGCATTTGCCTTTTGTGGAGAGTTGATCTTGATCAGCAAGTAAAGTTGAATGTAGTGTTCTTTGGTCCATACTTATCATGAGTGGAACTTGCTTGGTAAATGACTTTGATGACTTTTTGCTTCAGTATGTATTTGTTTTTGCATTCTCTATGTAGCCCACTTTGGCAATCTCAGTCATGACAACTAATGCTCTTACGGAACGATTACGCTTGTAATTTATCCGACCTTCTCTTTTATACCTTCTCCTGATTACATGAGTTTTATGTTAACGAACTCCACCACAAGAACGACATTCCCCAATTGCATATAGAATTTGGTACAGAGTATTTACACAACGTCCCCTTTATTTTTACTACAAATTCTCATTTGTGACGGACACTTTTTCGTCACAAGCCCGTGACGTCTCACAAAATGCAAGTGAGAGAGCAAGTGGGAGAGTATGTGAGGAAGAGCTTGTGAGAAGTCACAAGCGTGTGACGGTCACAAGCACGATCTTTTGTATTTTTACATCACATGATCCTTGATCCCCAAGTACAACTGACTGACTTTTCTTGGGTCAGTTTTGTAAGATAATGACACCTTAAGTGGAAAATGTTGGTCATCCGAACCAATCAGCCAAAGGTTAGTCACTTACGGAGTACCACTTTACATAGTATTGGTATGGCAATCACTGTCATATCATCAAGAATAGTAGTTAAAGACGACTATTCTCACTTGAACACCATACTCTATATTTATGGNATTTTCAAAACTTGTTGCAGAGTATTCAACAAGGGGAGGTTAAACGATGAAGAAAGTTCCGTAATGTCCATGCGAGATTAAGTCGATACCCTGTAAAGGGTGATGATGGTAAAATTGCGGAACTGTGTGAAAAAATAATCTTCTAGCTTAGTTAATAATGCAACTTGAGAAATCTCAAGTTTAGGTAAATTCCTTTTATGTACTCATCAAGTTACTCATGATGTACTTTCATCTTTCTTGATTTACTTGTGGGTTGTTGAGTTATGAAGGTAATTTACTACTCCGTATATAGCTTCTTCAGGTTGGAGATCAGCGACCCGCGCAACCTTCCTGGTTAGTTGCTGATATCTTCTTTTCCTGTAAGTTCATCACTCATTCATGTAATTGGCCAAATTGGTCTATGTTCAGGTTGCGTGAATGACAACCTGTTTGTAGGTAACATAACCACATATTCTGACATAACTGTTTAGGTTTGCGTTGCCTACCTCGAATTGAATCCGTCTCTGATTCATCCAACCAGTGTTCGGAAATTCAATCAACGGCGGTACGATACAAGTAATACTTCACTAAGTGATGAGCTCCAAACTTAATAAATCTCATGAGTCATGGAAGTATAATTGAGACTAGTCAACAAAGGTACAAATTATTGGTCCATACTTATCACGAGTGCAACTTGCTTAGTAAAAGACTTTTGGTGACTTCTTTTACCTTTTGATTTTTCCTTTCTCTGGCTATTATTAATAGTATGTTTATCGTGTCGGGTGTCCGGTGTTCAGACGACTGCGTAAAATATTAGGAGTTTAAGAGTTATGTGAGCAATTGTTATAGGAGAAGTGGTTGTGGACCTTCTGTTTTGCTCAAGTAGCTAGGTATGGGCCACGGTGGCAGGTCACTCGAGTCTTTGGATAGCAACCCGGTCACTGACCCGCTATAATGGCCACCTTTATTCACGCAGACGATATTTTCAGGAAATGTTGTAGCATTCACCTGCTGCCTTGTAGTTAATTAGTTCAATATGAAACCTAGGAAGGGAGTTCATGCATATGATTATATGCCTGAAATAATCAATGAACAAACTACGGAGTATATAGTAAGACCCTGATCGATGAACTGATGAACCTTTTTTACAAAGAAACAGCCACATTTTCCGCTTGATTATTTGAGTTTCATGTGAATGAACTCCACCACAAGAACGACATTACCCTAGTGCTTACAGAACCTGGTACGGCTATATGTATAACTCGGTAAGGATGACTGAATATGTACACAACCTTTATTTTTACATCAAATTGACCGACCGCGACTGATCCTTCAGACTATAACAATCACATATCACTGTGAAAGTTGTTTCTTCTCCACTACAAAATAAATACAAAATGGCAAATAATGTATATTTTGTTTGCATCAAATGATCCTTGATCCCCAAGTACAACTGACTGACTTTTCTTGGGTCAGTTTTGTAAGATAATGACACCTTAAGTGGAAAATGTTAGTCACTTACGGAGTACTACCTTACATAGTATTGGTATGGCAATCACTGTCATATCATCAAGAATAGTAGTTAAAGACGACTATTCTCACTTGAACACCATACTCTATATTTATGGCACTACTATTATTTTGACTCGACTACTATAAATTTAAATCCGCATCTCTTGATTCTAAAATAATTTTTTGAGTTAATTCGTAATTCACAAAAACTTTTTTCTATGCGGCTTTTTTAAACTTAACGTCTGTAATTATTTTATCGGTATGTCAGGAATCTTGCATTCTTTCTTCACCAAACAAAACTCAGTTGCTAGTTTCCTTAACAATCCCCTGTTTTTAGTGGGATCTTCTATTATACTACACTTACTTCTGTCTCTTGGTATATCATCTGCATGGATATTTACCATATTACGTCGAAAAAATCACAAAAACAATGAACAATCCAAAGATAAATCCTTGAACTGTAAACCTGTTGTTTACATTTCTTCAGCTCTTTCTATATATAATCTTGTGTTATGTTTCTTCAATTACTTCTACTGGCAAGAAACTGGTTGGTCAGATCAAAATTTAGCAACCCTTTTCGATTTATTGATCCGGGTTGTTACATGGTCACTAGTTTCTATTTACTTGCATACTCACTTCCGCAACTACTCGAATGCTTCAGAGTTTCCACTTTTGTTGAGAATTTGGTGGTGGGTTTACCTTGCTCTTTCCACTTACTGCACTGTCATACACATAGCTCAGTGTATCGAAAAACAAAGCTTCCCAATTCATGTTTTGTTATCAGATGTTGTGTATGTTGTATCAGGCCTTTCCCTATGTTGTGCCAGTATGTTCCGGAAGGATGTTAGAAATCATAGCGGTCTAGAAGAGAAACTGCTAAATGGTAGCAAGAAAACCGAGGATGAACCATTAGTTAGTCCATACTTGAATGCTGGATTCATAAGTACTTTAACTTTTTATTGGGTAGGGTCTTTAATTGCTAAGGGTTATAAGAAAGTCTTGGACCTTGAGGATATCCCTCCTCTTTCGCGTCAAGACGATGTTAACGAGTCCTACATCAGTTTTCGGGATATCTTAGAAGATCAAGGGAGAAGGGGTAAGAAGGTCACAACATTTCAGCTTGCCAAATCCTTAATATTCTTCACATGGGTAGATATCCTAAAGTCAGCTTTGTAT
>VHZZ01020463.1:1455-14974 GCA_009801015.1 Silene noctiflora | reverse complement strand
CCGTCGAATCTTGATGAATTATGACATCGTTACTATTTTTGTCTTCCATTGTTTGATGAACTAGGGAAGCATCAATTATAGCACCATCAATTACATCGTCTTCCATTGTTTGATTTTCCTCTTCAATTGTTTCATTTCCGTCTTCCATTGCTTGCAAACAGTTGAAATTTTACAGGTTTTTGTTGTTGTAGTTCATAATTGTTTAAAGAAAATAGAGAGAAAATGATGATGCAAGGTGGAGGATGATAATGAATGACACAGTGTGAAGATTAGAGCATTTAATGTGATGCATAGTTTAATGCAAATAATTGACATTAAACAAGGCCAAAGTACATACTATATCATTTGTTTATTAAGGAGGTACACACACAGATAACCATGCATTTTGATGGCAGTGGGTATTAGCCGCCAACTGACACACGTGGACCATGGTGACCCTGATTCACTTTACATAATATGATATGTATTTGACCCGTCGCAAGCTTGCGACGGGTACCTCCGTCACAAATAAGAATTTGTGTCATTTGTTTACGTTTCGGAGGCACAGAAACAGTAGGAGTAGAGTGTAGTAGAAAGAGCCCCATTTTTCATATTCAATTTAGGGTTCTTAGTCTAGTTTTCTCTAGTTTTCTCTCCTTAAATTAATTAATAATAATTTAATTAGATATCAAGATTCAATCTTTGGGTTTGTAAGACAACTTCCTAACTTTCATATTCAAGTTTGGTATTATTTCTCTTCTCTTTCTTTACCTTGCTTAATTGTTTACATTTTAGTTGTTTCAATGTTTGAATATTTGAGTAGCTTATTCATAAAGGTTCTTTCTTTATGCGTAGTTGATGTTAGATCTAGTTTAATTAGTTTTTCATTCTCTTTATTTTGTTAATTGCATGTTATTTAGTGGGAATTTCACCATCTTTAATTGCAAAGTTTTAACTTTTATTGCTAATATTAGTTTAACAACCATGATTAATGAGTAGTATTTTGACTAGGATTCGATTAATTCCCGATATGTGTAGTTTACTTGATTAAAACCCTTTAATTGGTTGTTGAGAGGTTAATTAGGGTTAGTCAAAGGATGTAACTTGTTTAATGTTTTAATTCAATGTTGATCACTTCTCGTTTGCCAAAACTACAGAAGCTAAGATCACTGTGGTATTAGTTTATGTTGATGACATGGTCCTTACATGCATGCAATGACAAATATGAGATAACAAACTTGAAACAAGCCTTGAGATCTAAGTTTCATATAAAAAACTAGGAGCATTGTCATACTTGGTTGGTTTCCTAGGCTAAAAAATTGCTCATATTACTCAAGGGATCTTCATGTCACATAAGACGTACACTCTGAATATGCTTCAAGAGTTTTAACATTTGCAAAGAAAGACCTTTAAGGGTCCCTCTAGATGTTCACAACAAATTGGAGCCTGGCAAAGGCACACCCTTACACTCTCCCGACATTCATAGAAGATTGGTAGGCAAATTAAACTGATCTACCTGACAATTATTACCCGGCCTGATATCTTCTTCTAGTCCAAATGCTGATTCACAACAAGTGATCATTGACAGGCCGTCAAACTCAAGTATGCTCCATGTCAAGGAATAATATTGTTGGTAAAATCTTGCTATGTCCAACTGATAGCTTATTATTATGACTCTGACTGGGCATCATGCCCTTATTTTAGAAGGTCAATCACTGGTTTTTGCATCTTACTTGATCAATCTCCAATCTCTTAGAAGTCCAAGAAACAACTATGTTGTAGCCAGATCTTCTGTAGAGGCAGAATATAGAGCAATGACATTAACATGTGAAATCACATGCATCAAATACTTGCATGATTTTACAAATATATAATTTCCTATTGGTTAAAGTTTGACTTGTTTTTAATAATCCCATGATCAACTTGATCCGATTTGACCCGAATTAGACTATGGTGGTGGCTAGGTAATCGAGGAACTCTTTTAAGATGTTTTTGTGCCCACCATTCTTATAATTCAGTCAAAGCTCCCGACACCATAATCAAAGCTCTTTGGAGTTTGGACAACTTTATTAGCCAAAAATATAGAAGAATATGTGCCACAGCCTCTCATGATTTCCAACATTTTGCTTTACGCTTTATCTGTATCTTTTTCTTTACAAGTTTTTCATCATTCCAGTTACCATAATCAATCTTTGGCAAATCTATACAAGCTTTGTTACCAATTCTTCGTCATACAGACCAAATCGCCAACATACTCCTTAAATTGTTGAGTTTTACTCACAAGGTTAAGCAAAAAAATGGCAGCATACTTTAGCGGGAATGTAAAACTTGGTCACATCTTATGGACAACATGAATCTTATGGATTACAGTTTCTGCAAGTGACACTGAACATATACATTTGCATTATAAATTACAAGAGATTTACACTTCTTCTGCAAAAGTTGCACACAAATGCTTAGACGGGGGAGCATTTTCTGGATAAATTCACAACCGGATTGCGAAAAGGATGAAACACAAGGTGAACTGATACATAGAAAAACTCACGACAGCCTGTAAATATCATCACACTGATAAGTTAAATTCATCAGAAACTCATGACATGACAGATATCTCCATTTTGTTCTCTCCTTTGATCGGTTCTTGTCCTCGATCAATTTCATCGTCGTTTCCATGTGTTTTATTAGTCGAAGTATTGATGCTAGTCCGGGAGGTGGTATCTGAGGCATTAGAATCCTCTTTTACAGTTCCAAGGCTATGTTGATTTGCTTTCGTCAAGTTTTTCTTTGATACGCCAGCATCACTGCAGCTCTTCCTTCTACCTAGTTTTGGTGATCTTGCACGGGTTGGAGGCGCCTGGCACCAGTAAGAGACATTAGAAATCATCAAGACATGCATTTTTTTTCCTTATTAAAAGCGACTCCGGTTCTTTTGGAGTATCTAAAACCGAATTTGAGCACAATAAGCAGTTAGAATTTAAACCAAGTATTGTGAGATACCTTCTTAAGTTCAAGCTTAGCAGGTGGCCCGTCATGGTAGAAGCTTGGCATTGGACTGGCCTTGAACATCATGTTCCTTCTCATTTGCTTAATAGTCGATTCAATTTCTTCCTGGAATATACAACGGACGATGTTCAAATTAAAGTTTCTACAAAAATCATAATGAAATTGTGAACTTTCTATTAGAGACGGAGGGATAATACAGAGAACGTTCATATAGAGTCCATACGCCATTTTTAGCTAGAGACTGTAAAATCTCGAGAAAAAGTTCAAGAAGCCATACCTTTGTCCTTGCCTCATTTTCAAGTTTCTCATTCTCTAGAGCTTGATGTTTCTCTTCTAGTTTTGAGTTAAACTGAAAACAACACACATCACATACTATACGTTACTCTTTCACTCCTTCCAAATTGCTGAGATTTTTAAATACGCTCTTTCTTAAGGATACTGATCTTTA
This sequence comes from Silene noctiflora, assembly GCA_009801015.1. Classification (NCBI taxonomy): domain Eukaryota; kingdom Viridiplantae; phylum Streptophyta; class Magnoliopsida; order Caryophyllales; family Caryophyllaceae; genus Silene; species Silene noctiflora. The sequence goes on along the minus strand of VHZZ01020463.1, from coordinate 11,544 downwards.
CATCTGATAGAGAATGGAGATCCTAATCCGAATTCAAATGGATAATGTTTTCGACCTTTGACTAAAAACCGTTAAGGCTAATTTACATGCAAAATGACTCCGTAAGTGTTGTGGACGTGCAGGTGTCATGGGTGTAATGGCAAGGAATACATTAGTCACATTGGTATGTCTATGGTGTATTTCAATGAGCATAAGCATCGTCAAAGACAGAACTACGCACTTCCACGCTAGCATCAGCACCTCAATTTGCAAAGATTTATGGTGTGTACATCTGATCGATGTTGAGTGAAATTGCACAACATGTGACATTTGAATAAGAGTGCGGCACACCATGTGGTAAGGAAGCAAGAGGGATTGTTTATTTTACAACCTGACCCTCCACAAAGTTAAAGATAGAACATTCTTGAAACAGGTAAGGCAGGCAATGAACAATGACATAACATACCTCCCTCCGCTTCTCTGCTCGTACCATGGATTTAAAAACTGGAGTTGATGCAACAATCTTGGGTCTAAAATCCCTCACATAGGGTGCAACGCTACTCATGGTTAAGGCGAAACGCTAAAATAATCCTCCTTCAAAAGCATGCCTAGAATATATGAACTGTTACACCTCACAAACAAAGAACATGTAAAATATTCACACTAACTTAACAACATGCGTGGATAGCATTTTAGGAGGGAAGGGGAGGGACTGGGGACAAGGAATAATGTAGGGGCGGTAAAGGGAGGAAACAAAGGGGGGAGGAATGGAGCAAGGGCATTTCTCAACCCAAACCATTCCTTTGTTGGAAGGTTTTTGATTAGGCTTATAGGAGGAATCATGGATCCACCCAATTTGCTATTCACATGAGGGGCATGGTATCCCCCTTGCCTTCAAATCCCTTCATCCAAACAATGGGTAAAATGTAAAAGTCGTAGGATACTCGGAAGTTGCAGAGTTGGAATCATCCTCGTCAGAATGCTTTTTCTTCTCAAATTGCAGTGGCTTCCTTGCCAGATTTTGCTACAAAAACACAGCAACAACATAAAAAAAGCCTTAATTCCGAAGTGATTAGGGATTCGCTGACATGAATCATAATTTGAAACCGCCGATGACAGTAAAATGATGAAAGAAAAAAAAGAAAGAAAAAGCCATTTTTAGTCAAAATATCAATATATATGACCAGGTGACATGCTAAGAGTTTCGACTTTTGTCTCATAAGCTGAGACGAGAGCTGAAGAGGCATAAACTTACCTGATGTTTCTTGCCAATGTTAGGTGGCTGTGTGATCTTTGATTTTAGTGACGACTTAATCACATCGGTTTCGGCCTCCAGAGGCCGAGTTGACGCTCGCCTTTCCGTTGCCAAACAGAATGGTTGAGGAACCGTGAACTTTGTACGACCATTTGGAGAAACTTTTCCCCTTGTTTCACCCTTTGTCTTCGTGCCTGGAGCCTTAGTCTTTAGCAGCAGATCATCACTCCTGACTTTAATTTTAGGATAGCTCTGAACCTCACTATTATCGATATAACAAGCTTCAGAAATCTCCAGTGACTTTTCTGAGGTACACTCCTTCACATCACATTCATCAGGCACAGTAACTTTAGGGTGCTCAAGTGATTCCATGCCATCACCGTGAATTGGCGCAGCTTCATAGTTCAAATCAGGGGATGTGTCGTTGGAGTATATTATGACACCATCAGGCTCTTTGTCTGTACATCCTTCTCTAACTTCCATTCCCATAGCACTGCAAAAATAAAATAAGGCATTAATGTCAAGTTACCATTTCCACTTTCTGGTATGTCAGAGAGGCTTAAAGTAAACTTGGAACTAAAATTTCAGCAGACTGTACCCGTAAAGCGACATGAGATGTCTTTCGACTCTTTCCTTTATCGCTGATAATCGAGTGTTCTAGAAACAAAATTCCATGTAAAGCATATAACTTTAAACAAAATAAGGGCGTACACAATTACCTAAACTAGGCTGTTATAGAACATCTATAAATGAAAACAACACATGGATAAAGAATAAAAATTCACAAGAAAGAGTAATGCTTTACAAAGATGATAGACAGGTTGAAAACCACCAGTTATGAATCCTGTGACCATCATAATTATTATCTAACTGTAAAATGAGGATCACGTACAAACCTACATAACTTAAATTGCATATTTGAAGAGATCAACATTTACATTGAATTCATTTAATAGCTATTATCTATGCAAGAACTACGTGAGTCGAGAGGCAATAATGTCAGTCATTAGAACCAGCATGACTATCCATCTCCTCGCCATGGCCTACTAGCCTAGGTAAACCATGGCAAAAAGTCGAGATGTACACCGCCTTATCTCCTAAGTTAATCATCTAATGAAGAATATCAAATTAATTAACATTAACTATAGTTTGATAAAATGGGTAAAAAAAAAAGTGAAAACTTGAATGAACAGCAATTCCCTAAATTCCTTTTGCAGTAAGTTATTCAGCCATCACAACATGACTTCCTGGCTTCCAGCTAGCATTCACTAAAATAACTAACAGATGCAAGCAATGACGGAACCTGGATTTGAAATCAGGGGGAAAAAAACTCAGCGGGGCGAATCAGTAATACTATTAGATAATATAAAATAAAACAAATAGGAGACTAAACCACAAATTTCAAAATTTCCGCTGTGGAATAAAAGCGAGCGTCCCTGCTAGCCCCTCTAGTTCCGCCTCTGGGTGCAATTGTGAAAGATGATAAATTTACAGCACACCCATCAAAGAAAATAAATAATACCCAGAAAACCCAATTCACTAAAAAAGAAAAGGCAACAATTAGATTAGCAAATTACAATCATATGAATCAAAAAAATCCATAGCTATACTATTACAGTAAAATAGTACAAAATAAAGTGCATTTTATTATCAAAAAAAGTGAGAATTTTTTAGCATACATGTAAAATGTAGGTGGATCTGATAGTTGTATGCGGTGGGTGGGAAGAAGATTAATGGCGGATGAGAGTGAGATTAATGTCGGAGTTTTAGCAGAAGCAATTATAATGGAGATCGGAAGGTGTGTTCTTGTCTTGTGTTTTATATATATATATATGAACTGTTTTAGCGCCGTTATTTCACGGCGTGCATTGTTTTTCGAAACACAGGTTCTTAAATTGACTTTTAAGAGAAAAGTATTATTTAAGACGAAATATTTGCAAGATAATTTTTTTTTTATCTATTTGATCTGTTTTAAAGCTTATAAAATAGTGATTTAGGGTCCGTCTTAAATGAGCATTTAAGTTTATTTTAAGAGTTTTAATTTTTTTTATCATAAATAAACGTAAAAAAAACTCGTATATAATATGATAATAAAATATTTATTTTATTACAAAAAAATTATATTCTACAATTTTTTTCTTTTTGGGAATGAATCAAATTGATGTTTTGGAAAGTTTACTTTCCAAATTAAACTCAAGAAAATTTCCAAACATTACCGTTAAGAAAAAAGTTCGTCAAACACAACCTTTAATAATTATTTTTGTCAAACACGACTTTTTGGCCAGATTCCGACAACTTTTTGACCATTTGCAATGGGGTGACTTTCAGACAATATTTGAGATGACAAACGAGGTTGGTTTGAGGTGTTCTTGGACTCGTCGGAAAGGTGGGAGTACAGACTTTTCAGAGGTTGTCAACGCGGTGGCCAAATGTGGCCTTATGTGGGGTCGATTGGTGCGTAAAGTGAGGCTGATCAGATAAAAGGCTGTAAGTCTGGGTTTACAGTGGGTGGTTGGAGATTTTTCGTGGGTCTTTTAATGGGGTTATGATATGTTGTTTGGTCTGAAATTTGGTTTGTAGGTTGAGGGGAGTGCAAGGTATGTCGTAGTTGTGTTGTTTGTGGTGGTCGTTGGTTGCAAGTGGTGGTTCGAGGGGAGTGAATTAACCCATGAAAAAATCCTACTTTAACTTACATCAACCCTCTATGACCAGCCTTTCTTTACACACCAATCTACCTCACATAAGACCACATTTGATCACCGTGTTAACAATCATTGGAAAGCCTGTACTGCCACGTTTCCAACAAGTCCAAGAACATCTCAAACCGACCTCGTTTGTTATCTCAAACATCGATTGAAAGTTACCTCATTGCAAGTGGTCAAAATCTGGCAAAAATGTTGAATCCTAAGGAAAAAAAGTCGTGTTTGACAAAAAATTTTTATTAAAGGTTATGTTTGACAAACTTTTTTTAAGGGTGGTGTTTGGAAATAGTTATTTTAAAGGTTATTTTTGAAAAAAAAAAAAACCCTTAATAATAATACTCCATACAAATTAACAATTTTCAATTATATTTCTCATATACTCTCTGTCGTATTTCCAAGAAGATGTCAAATATTGCTATGGGTACCGCGTCAAGTGATGAAGCCAAACGACGATACCAATTGTGTAACGAAACTCAAAGAGTGAACGACAATAGCAGCCGCACCAACAATGATTTGTTTACCTTTTCTACGCTAGTTATTGGTGGTTATATTCTTCTTATGGGACTGATGTCCATCGGTGTTGCATTACTAGTCATAATATTGGCATCGAGTAATCCTTACTTCAAAACCGAGCTTATCTCACAAGACTTAACAACTTCCTTGACAATCTCTAACAATTCAACTTCTAATATTCGTAATTACGTGTCAGCGGATCTAAACCTAACGCTTAGCTTTAGGAACAAAGATCAAGAACTAAAAAGGATAGAACCTCTTCTCGCGGCAATTAAATATGGTGATGAGTTCCTTTACTCGACAAAGATGGAACCTTTCTACGCAATGTCCCACGAACGTAAGACCTTTCAATTTGACATAAACATTAGGGCTTCCAACCTCAAAGATGCTACAGTTAATTAATGGTTAAAGATTTGGCCATAAACTAAGCTGTGGAGTTCATATTAATTATTCAAGGTCGATGTTGGATTAGTGATTCACATCCTCGAAATTCCAATTATGGAGAGGACACTACAATACCCGTGAGGGTGTCGAGGTCAAGTTTTCATCTGCAATTAACTCCACAAACGGAAGCATGATCGACCGCAACACTCATGTCATATACAAAGAGCTAGGGTTTATTACGATTTAGTTTCAAATTAAATTGATCGTCTCATGAAACTGTATTATTTTTCGATTTCATCGTTTATTATATTGCTTGTTGATGGTTTATCAATATTGTCTACTCCTTCCATCTTAATTACTCACTATTACCGTAACACCCTAATTATCCGGCGAAGACAATTGGAGCGTTACCATCTCGGTTTTCCGAGGTAGTGTTTCAGAGATACAATCAAGAAGCCTTTATTATAGATATGGTTTAGTGAATTACATAAATGTAAACAAATGAATAAATGAATAAAATTTATACTACTATGACTCTCTAATATAAATCTATCTCAAGCCGACTCGACTCCAAAAGTGTAGCTCGTTCCGTCTCCAGCGTAATACCAAAAGCAACATGTACATAACCTGCTCCCCATATGATCGGAAATATCATATGGATCGACACAGGACACCCCGAAAATAGGTGACAGTTAATACATAGCCACAAACGGTCAGTTTCGATAATATAAACACATAAGACTCGACGAATGAAATATTACTATACAACATGACAATGGAATGAATGAGACATAATCTCCCACCACACCACACCGGTACCGAGGCACACCCAAACGTACCCACAAATCGGTGACGGCACCGCAGCACCGCCCACCAAAATAACCCCGACCGCAGCCCGTAAAAAGGTACTTCGGACACACCGGTAGTACCGGGCCCGAGAGTGACTCGGATCCCCTGCCAGACGACGTGACTCAGCCTCACGTGTCCCTCCATAACTCAAGCCATTAATGTGCATATCCCTCTTGGAGTGAGAAGCTCCAAGAGGCGACCCGAGCGTGAGACAGTCTCCCAATCGCCTCACGTCTCCAAAATAATCACACCACCACCAACCTCCAACAAGGACATGAGACATATGAATGCAATTATGAACATAATACCGAATACAAATCTTTATTCAACATGTTATCCTCATACCATGGTGTAACCATATATCCAAGAGTCTCAACTCTCAAGTCAACACAACCAATACCATGTAGTTATGCAATTCCGACTCATACATGAACTCAACATCAACCTCAATTACCATGTGAATGCAATACTAAATATATCATAGAATCTAATGATAAATGCATACAAAATCCATATACAATACCGAAACCGAGTAGGATTAACCTACCTTTTAGCATACTCCAACAAGCTACACATCCAACCCGATTTCGTCTCATAAAACCATATTATCCTACAATAATCACATAATAGCTATCATAATACATCCTATACCATCATACTAACCAAAACCTCTTATTAATACTCACTAATTACCCATTAATCTAATTAAAATCACTAATTACCAAAATATACAAAGACCCCCAAAAGTTAGGGTTAAGGAAATGTTAGATCCGACTTACAATGGTGAATGGGTGATAAATAAGGTGGAATAATCTTCAATCCAAGCTTAGAATCCATAGAAGTATGTTTGAGAGGATTTTAGAGAGGAGGGAGAGTGTTTAGAGAGAAAGGGAAAAAGATAAGATATGAAAAGATAAGGTGGAAATCTGAAATAAAAACCCGTCTGACACAGTGCCACTCGGCCGAGTGGTCGTTTCACTCGACCGAGTGGACACCACTCTACTGAGTAACACGACACTCGACTGAGTAACACGACACTCGTCCGAGTACGACTCACTCGGTCGAGTACCTCTTGTACTCGGTCGAGTGCACTCAACTCGGTCCACCAACTCTTACTCGATTCACTATCCTACCTCCGTACGAGATAGAGTAGGCTTTTATTAAGCCTAAGGGTCCAATCGCTAATCCTAATTAGTATTCTTAATCATCCTAATAATACTGGGTTTTACAATTACAAATATAGGCAATAACAACGCCCCTTTAATAACGCATGTTAACGCAAATAAGTAATAACGTTGTTAAGGATTATTTTCTTTTTGCGAAATTCAGTGCAAAGTAATAACAACGGTTATAATAAAAAGAACCGTTGTAATTACTTATAACACATTGTCTCTGTCACTGTTGTCGTTGTCGTTGTCGTTGTCGGTGTCGGCTATTTCTCATTCTCTCTGTCTCTTTATAAGGTATATATCTATCTTTTAATATTTTCTATGATTGTTCAATTTTTGTTTTGGTTTGTTTGATGTTGCTGATGATTTTATTCAATAGTTGTTTTTGTTTRTTTTTCCTCTTTAGGGTTTTATGATTTATGATGTTGCTATCAAAGTCTCTGCATGTCTCTTTTTAGCCTACGTTTTATTCAATTGTTGCTATCAAAGTCTCTTTACTTAGATATCTTTTTAGGATTATTCTAATTATTGTGGTAGAGATTATGAGATTTGCTGTTTATTATTATTATTTTTTGTGTATTTTTCTGCGTTTATTAGTTTGCTTATTCGATTACATATATGTGAAACCGAATGAAGAACATAAAAAACAAGCTATCCTTTATAAACGCATAACTTATGAATGTAGTTATATGGCTCGAACTTGGATGACTGATGCAAATAAGAGTGACTCCAACTATAAAGATGGTTTAGCTAAATTTTATGAGATCGTTTCGAAAAATTTGAAAGGTTCTTTTAGTATTCCATGCCCTTGTGAAAGATGTGGTAATATTAAGTATATGGCTTTTCCGGATGTTAAAATACACCTAGAAAAGTATAGTTTTAGTCGATCCTATACCCGTAGGATTTTTCATGGGGAATCATTAGAGGAAGAGGATAGTTTTGAAGAAGATGATGATGAGGGGATAGGTCGGAATACGAAAGGCTGAGTGATGCCGAGTTTGTTGAGTCGAAAGCAGACATTGGTAGTACATCCCAAGCTGGTGTTGGGTCTATAGATAATGAAGAGAAAGATGATGAGTCGAATGCTTTTGAAGATGTAGGTGATGACACTAATTTGGGTGACCTAAACAACCTGTATGAGAAGTTGCAAGAGTCTGAAACGCCTCTGTACCCGGGTTTTAAGTACACAAAAATGTCGTTGTGGTGAAGTTGTATAATATCAAGGGGGCAAATGGGGTGAGCGACACGTGTTTCACTAGTTTATTAGCCTTGATAAATGACTTGCTTCCAGATGGTAATGTTCTTCCTGTTCGAACATATGAGGCTAAGAAACTAATTAGAGGAATGGGTATGAAATATGAGAAAATACATGCATGTCCAAATGACTGCCTATTGTACCGAAAAGTATATCAAAACTTAACTTACCGTCCGGTTTGTTTTGAGTTGCGTTATAAAGATAAAGAAGAGATCCCAGCTAAGGTGTTGCGGTATTTTCCAATAATACCAAGAATCATAAGGATTTATTCGAATGTAGAAGATACAAGAATGATGACTTGGCATAAAACTGGAAGAATAAATGATGGAAAGCTAGCTAAGACATCCAACAGATGGTATACAATGAAAATTGATTGACGCTAAGTATCCCGTATTCGACAATGAACCTAAAAACTTAGGTCTAGCGCTGTCCACTGATGAAATGAACCCACACGGAAACATGAGTACCCAACATAGTACTTGGCCAGTAGTGTTGGCTATGTATAACTTACCTCCACATGTGTGCATGAAAATAAAGTATTTGGTGTTGTCGTTGTTAATTTCTGGCCCTAAACAACCTGGAAACAATATAGATGTCTATTTGGAACCTCTTCTAGATGATTTGCGAATTTTATGGGATTGTGGGATAGAAGTATTCGATGGATATAAGAATGAAAGTTTCAATTTGAGAGCGAAGTTGTTGTGTACAATATCTGACTATCCGGCTTATGGCGACCTTTGTGGTACTGTGCATGGGAAATAGGCTTGCCCATTGTGTGGAGAAGATATTGTATTAGAATACTTCAAGCATTCTCGCAAGCACGTGTATATGTGAAATTGTAGGGGGTTACGCCATGATCATCCTTATCGTAAGCTTCGGAAGGCGTTTAATGGGTACGTCGAGCATCGTGCGAGTCCAAAGATCTTGAGCGGGCATGAAGTTTATGAGAAAGTTAAGGAAATTGAGATAATATATGGGAAGAAGGGCGGCTCTAAATTGTCTACCCATGGGTATAATAAAAGATCGATATTCTTTGACAAACTTCCATATTGGCCTGACCTGGAGGTCAGACATTGCCTCGATTTCATGCACATTGAGAAAATTGTCTGTGATAATATCACCAACACCCTCTTGAATGATAATATCACCAACACCCTCTTGAATGTTCCCGACATAACAAAAGATAACAAATGATCTAGGGAAGATGTGACATTGATGGGTATTAGGCCTGAGTTGGTACTAGAGAAGAGAGGTAATCGTACATTTTTGCCGCCAGCAGCTTTTACTCTTTCACAGGATGAGAAAAAACAGTTATGTGCATGCTTGAATGGAATTAAGGTGCCACAGGGTTATCCGTCGAATATCAAAAGCCTTGTGTTGATGCCGGACCTAAAAATCATCGGGTTAAAGTCACATGACTGTCACACTTTGATGAAACAGTTATTTCCTGTGGCTATTCCGTCCATTTTTCCCGACAAGGTACGATATGCTTTAACTAGATTTTGTGCCTTCTTCCAGTCTATTTACGAGAAATTCATTGATCCCACTGATTTGGAGTCTTTGCAAAACCCCGTTGTCACCTCTCTTTTTCAGTTGGAAATGTATTTTCCACTCTTGTTTTTCACTATCATGGTATACCTGACTGTTCACTTAGTTAGGGAGATTTTGTATCTTGGCCCCGTGTACTTGAGATACCAGTATCCTTTCAAAAGATTGATGAAAGTGTATAAGGACTACACATCTAATCGGTATCGGCCAGAAGGTTTTATTGTTGAGCCCGCTATTATCGATGAAGCTCTTTCATATTGTTAAGCGCACCTTTCCAGTGACGAGTTAATCGGAGTTCCTAAGAATCGTCATAGTGACAGGATGTAATACTACGGTTTTTCTTGTCTTTGGGACTCGACCGAGTAGGACTTACTCTGTCGAGTAAGTCGATATCTTTTTCAAGTACAGGTCTGGAGTTGGGGTACTCGATCGAGT
>VHZZ01020462.1:0-35529 GCA_009801015.1 Silene noctiflora | reverse complement strand
AAAGTCTCAAAAAGGATATCTTCGGTAAGCATACGCTTAGCTCACAAATAAGGTAGCTCTTTATAACGGGTTGGTCTTGAAAGCATCTATTCCTATCCTATCCTTAAATCGGTATAACAAGTTGAAGTCTTTCCGGAGTCAGTTCCATTGTAAGAAGATTGTGGAAAGGGGTTTTGTTATGAATACCCAGTACTTGTTATCCTCTTCTCTTCCCTAAGGAGTAGGGAGCTCAGCGGAAGCGTCCTCTTAAGCTGTATATTCTCTTTATGTTATGCCCCCAATCCACGTCACCGAAGGCTTTACCTGTAGCTGTTCTTTTTGTTTTGTATTTTAAATTTTAACTGCTAATGTGGCTTGTTCCGAAGTAGCTTACTGTAGTAATTGTAGTAAAGGTCCCCGATTAGCTATCTAAAGAGTGGGATTCACTCTTATAGAATTAATTAGACTCACTATCAACATACGCTTTCACTGGTTAGAGATCTTAAGTAGAAACCAAAGGGGGCTATCCTTTAATATTCAATAAGGAAGGAGGATCGCGTATCTTATAAAGTTTTTTGATTTTTTATTAGCATGCAACAGCAAGCAAGCGTACTTCTAGAAGGTAGCCTCTCTTGAGTTAGAACCCCGCCCAGTAAGTGAACCGGCTCTTCCTTCCAGAAGAAAGCAATTCAAGTAAAGCGGGTTTTGAGGTATAATAAGAAGAGGAATGATAACACCTCAAATTTTTGGACGTGGGTGTGGACCCGAGGAGGGAACATTCCCCAAGAAGAGAATTAGAGGGGGGTTTCCTCGAACATGAAAGTAAAGAAGCAAGCTTTGCAGTTGCTGATCATAGAAAGACTGGTACCACTTTTATGGTACCTGCCCCAGGTGACCAGGCTCATTCAACGAATTGCTCGTCTTTTAAACCAAGAGAATTTTCCGCTAAATCTTTTCGCGCATACGCTTGTTTATACATGTTAGAAAAACTTTTATATTCAAGTTTACAATACAGTTAGACTTCATTAGATTTGCGTTTTTTGCTACCTTATATAAGATAAAGCAGCTGGACTGTTGCCAAGATCGAGATATGTTCTGTTTGCCTGAAGGCTTTCAACACCAACACAAGATGCCTAAAATAGGATATAAGAAGCGCTTTACTACATTATGTTATACAAGCACAGAACGTGCTTACTGATTGATGGCTCTTGGTTAAAAGTCCCCCGCTTAAGGCTTTCTTTATAGGTGAGACGACTCTTTCCCCTATCTTATATAAGGGGTTTGTTTTATAAATCCGTCTACCTTGGATCAGGATCATACAATAAAGCTTTTCGCCAGTGAAAAGAGGCTCGTTTCGATTCAAAATCAGAATGGGATCCATATTTTAGTAGATTAATACGCAGGACATGCATGCTTATTATAATAAACATAAATACAGCTACTTAGATTCATTCTTTTGGTTTGGTCGGGTCAACCTAACTACTGTTCTACTTGCTCCGGAGGCTTGTTTCAACCAATTATGCTTCGATAAAATTTCTGATACATCAAATTCATGGATTTTAATTGATGAAATTTCATGTTAACCTTTTTATGTGAATCCTTTAAATTTTTGATGCCTTTACCTTTCTAAAGTGAGATTTAATATCTTAGCTAATAGTCACCAAATGTGCTCTTTACTGTCGGGTTAAAAAAAAAAGATTAACGAAGAAGCAGCTGAAGCTGGTGAGCAAGGGGCAACCAGACCACATGCAGCATCAAGAATGGGTTAATGAGGGGAGAGAATGAAAACACAAGATCTTCCTTTTTCCTCTCCCACCTATTGTTTTATTCGATTAATTATTTCTTCTCAGAATTCTTGGGTTAATCTCGATGGAATCATAACTCGTATAATGTTATACTAATATAATACTGCGAATTCCTGACATCAATATTGGTCTCAGTAAAAGCCTTTAGTTCGGTTTTCATATCTTCAGCAATCCGGAGCGATTCCCCCGCCATGATTCTATATAATATATATAAGTACTTGTCAAAGAAAAATGACCTTGCAGAAAGCACACTAATTGACTTTCAATCTCGACCAGTAGATTGATCACATGAGTTGTTCAGATATGAGAAGACCAGTATCCTGCTTTTTCTTTATTTAATATAAATATAAGGATTTGTAGCTTGCTCTGGTTGACGGAGAATACCTGTGACCTACGGCACTCTGAGTTAAAACGGGAAACGAGTCCTAATTAATATATATAATGGAATTCTATTTTAACAACAAAGGAACTCTCATAAATTTATGACTCTCCGATTCCTTACTAATTTAAATTGATCCTACCGATATTGGTAAGGATATCGTAACGGGAAAGTTGCTTCATTTCTGATTTCTGGAACAAGCAGTTTAACCAGCCGGCTCGCGGATAACTGGTTTTTTCCTTCTTTATTTAGAATTTAGATGGGTAGATGCCGCTTGTGACCCCAGTTTGGCCAAGATCTTGTTTGAAAGTGATGAGTTGGAAGAGATCGATTTATGGACGAAGCAAGTGAACTTGTTTTCAAACCTGTAGCTGGTGGTTAAAACCGAAACTCAGTGTCACATGTCAACACGCTCCCTTGTTCCTTTGTCCAAAGTAAAAAAAATGTAAAAGAAGTCGCCTAACCTAGCTTTTCTTGCTTGATAAGATGCTTTATTTTACTTAATAGTTCACCCGATTCTTAAAATCTTATTCTGCTTCTGACAGATTTCTTGTCGCGCGATTCTTATTATTTCTATTCACTAGAGAACTCCACTTGTCTTTCTCTTTTACCCGAGAACGCCTTTACCTAACCTATGAAACCGGCTTATAACTCAATAAGGATCCGTAGTATATTTAGTTAGACGGAAGTCGCATTCCCTTCACTTTTTGTTTACTCCAGTTAATGTTCATGTTTTAGTTTTCTTAATATATGAAACCGGCTATGTCCATGCCTATTATTTAAAGCTTTTGCCCAGATTAAATGCTCTGTGGATGATTTGTGGACTCGAGCCCTTTTACTACGTGTAAATCTCTACTAAAGCTCCTTTATGTGCCAAGCTACTCCTCTCACTCTACTCGCTTACTCCGGCTTTTTACCGGCCATGAGACTTCTTAAAAAGAATGGAGGCTGGTACTTCTCTCTTGCTATATTAAAACGTTTTTTATTCATAGTAAAAAAAGCTCCGTCTTCAATCTCATAGCAGGTCCCAATGACTTCTTCTTAGGGGATTTGTCCACCTCGCGAATTAAGGCTTTACTACGCTAACAAGTTAGTTTCACTCCTGATTGAACAATTTCTGACTAATGATGAAACGGGCGGAATGTATGAAACGAGCATGTAAGCGAATGTAAGACTTTAAACGAGTCAGCTGTTACATTTACCTAGCTTATACCTTATCTATCCCCCTCTCCGCCATGTTAGCCCGAGGACACGTGAGTTGTAGGAAAAGCCTCTTTGGCAGCAAGCGGCACTTAACTCGATTCAGGGGTCGCCGTCTGTCCTAGGAGTGGGAATGGCTTCTAGCTCTAAGCAACAGGAAGAAGAGGTGAAATGTCACTTTAAGCGGGTTAGGAGGCTTTCTGCGTCATAACCACGACTCGATGTTGTGCGAGCTTTTAATAGCCTATGCATCCTTTGCTTATATGTATGCCCATAAGGCACTCGAAGTATCCAAAAGGTTTCTTCACGGGCCTCCCCCTCGACTTCAAGACAAGAAGACCGAGATCTAAGTCTAAGCTCAATCATCATGAAGTCTCAAGTTCCGTGATATAAGAAGAGCGTGATCCTGATTCAGAAAGAATGTCATAAAACCTAACCCAAGGCGGGGCGGTTCGTAAGTAAAGTTAAGTTCGAGAGGAGGGATTCTTATTAACGTGGTTATGCTACTTTAGTTCTTCTGGACATTCCTCCCGTGCTCGTAAGGTTAGAGCCAAAGCGCACTTACCGAACATCTATCCCACGTATCCTTTCATTGACGGCGGGGGTTCGATCCGAGATATCGATACAGTGCAAAATGACCCCTGTAGCATTAGTCTTTGATGATCAGTAAAAGGCTTTTAGAATTGCCTTTGAAGGTTTTTTACCATACGTGGGTTTAAGAGATTTTTGCTTTTACAATCACTTTTGAAACGAAAAGAGAAGGCTGATCGAAGGGATTCTTCTTTTGAGGGTGCCCCTTGGTCCAGTTGCTCTGTGAACCTCTCAAGCCTTGATTTGGAAGGGGCGGTTACCGATGGTCGATATCTTATGAGTAAATAACTTAGCCCATGCCTACTACTTAACTTAGAACTTTCCCTAGGACTTTAACAATTTGAAATAGTGGACTTATGCCTTTGTAATCGACTAAATTCATAACATTGAAACTTGCTTTTTATGCCTTTGCAATGCTTTCTCCCAGCGCTTAGTATATAAATTCTTCAATGAGCTTCCACGAATAAGGGAAAGCCGGGCCGGCCGTGTAATTAAGTTCAACAACAGGTTTGGGTGGGACAGCCAACTTATTATACCATAAGGAAACTGTTAGATTAATTAAAATTCCTTTCTTTTAGTAATATACTTGTAGTAGCCAGCCCACTTTATACTCTAAAAAATCTACTCACACTACGCGTCTTTATTCGCTTGTTAACAGCTTTATCTGTAATATAGGTTGGGGACGACTGCACTAACTAGTACAATATAGTGTAGTAGCTTACTTGCTATACTAATGAATTTAGGTATTTTATAGCGTTTATAGTGGAACGAGCTAAGTAAGGCGGAGTAGAACGATTATAAGGAAAGCATACCATTAGATTTTAATCTGACTCCTGCTTGCTCCTGAATTGGGGATTGGAAAACCTGACAATCAGGCAGGCAATGGGCAATAGCACGGGAAAGAAAAGACTGGTATTTCCCCCGTTAACAGACTGCTCCGTAACTACACTCGCTCGTTTCATGGATTTCACTTGCTCTCTTATTTAATCCGTGAACGGCGGCTTACTCTCTCTGGTTGCGCTAGACGCGAAGCCCTCATATCATAAAGCTTCCAGATCTTCAGAGTTCAAGCCTTTTTTAGTTTGGCTAGAACACTAAGAAGAAAGCTAACTTTTCTTTCCTAGGAATACCTATATAAGATCCAAGAGAAGAAGCAAAGGCATTCCCATTACAGATTACAGAGGTCGTAACTTTGGATTTTCGTGAGCAGTTGAGAAAAGCGTGCCGTTTTTGGCGATGCATGTCTTGACTAAGCCCTAACTGTACCGTTTAAAAAGAAAAGAAAAGGATTCTATCTACGCTTTTTTAAGGCCAGAAGCTCCTCCTGAAAAAAGAGGCGTATTTGAGCAGTTTGCGTCTTACTTACGCTTTATATATCACAAATTAGTAAGAAAATTCCTCAGCTAAGACTCATGATACAAACTGACTTCCGTTTTATGGCTGGTGGACGAAACAAGTGAACTCCTCCTCACTCTCGCTTGAGCCCACTTCCGTCTCATTATTGCGCGTGATGTGGAGTACTTTTGGAGTGATTCCGCAAGATGAATGTTAGGATTGGATAAGCGGTACCACCAGAATCAAAGAAAAGGAGCTCAAAGTCTCATTTTTAATCACGATCCGAAAGAGGCTTGCATATTAAAACGAAGAAGAAAGGGGAGAGGGTTTTCTTTTTTATTCGAGTTAATCGAGTGAGTGGACTAAGCTAGTTATAAGATAAGAAAAAACGGTTCCGTTCCGCTCGTCATCATAATGTTAGTTGAGTGTTTAAGGGGTCTTTATTCACAGGAAATGTGGCGACTTCCGTCTATAGGACAGAGGACCAAAATTCTTATATTATAAGAATTTATATAAAAATACAGACTAAGGTGTTCAAAGACTTCAAATTGCATAGGAACTCAGACCTAAGCTGCAAGTCTACCTGGCCAGAGCCTCAATTTCAAGTAGAGTAGAATAACAATATATAATATAAAGGGTCCTCGTGCCGCGCAACGCTCCAACCAAGAAAGATCTAAAACCGGGGAGCTTTCTTAAATTCTATTGTTCGATAATCTACAAAAGGGTCTCGGCCGACAAAGTTCTATGTCCGATAGAATAGAGGCTCTTTCTCCGTATTTTTCTTTTTTGAAGTCCTGCGTTTGTTGAAATGGTTCCTTACGCCTGTTATGTTTCGGGCGTGCAATAGCAGTAAGGAGCATATTCTATATATAATATAGGAATAAGGGTTGGATGAAAACGAATTATCTCAGCTATCCATTTAAATTTAAAGGGAGTAATAAAGAAAACAGAAGCTTTGTCTGAGTTCAGCTTAGCATTAGCACACGGGTAGGTAAAGAAGGACTATGCCTTTACTTGACTTGTGGATTGGGTGGCACACGAGCAGGAGATGCTAGCTGAAAAATTAAAGACAAAAGAAATTCTTTGATCTAAATTAGTGAGAAAGATAAAAAAGTTCGAAAAGGTAAACTTTTATAGTGTAGTAAAGGAGCCAGCTCCCCTTAAAATTAAATTATCGACAGGATTCTCCATAAACCATATGAAAGAAAAGGCGAAATCCCTTCTTGTTGGCATTAAGAACAAAGTAGTACTATTGCCTACGACACAGGAAGGAGCTTCATTCATAACTCCATGGTGGACGAACAGAGTGAGGTGAACCAGTTCCCGTAGTTGGACACGTCACTTCGGAAGGAGAAGGGGTTCTATCCTACTGAGCTCAGGTATTTCCTGGTAAGCTTGACTAATTCATGGCTTGTAAACAGGGGACTATGTCAATGTAGGATTTAATTAACTGATTCCATCAACTTGCTTATTCTGTGCCTCGTGAAGCTGCTACCGTGGAGAAGGGTTAGAATGCTGCCCTTTGGATTGAACTGAGAAAGACTTGGGGCGAAGAGTCTGTCCCCAGCTAGCAAGAAATCATACCCCTTTTCTTCGTCTTATGGCTCGGCTATGAGGTTCCAGCCTCTAAGGCTGTCTGAATTACTTTTTTCTCTTGACATGAGTATACTTATTCTTTTTAATCCTTCTGCTAACCTACTGTTTTCAGGTACTAGTTCTAAGAAACCACAAACTACTCCTCGACCTAAACTAAGGGTCGTGTAGTCTTGCTTAGTTGTGCCAAGGCTGCCCCTGATGTAATCACTGGTATGTACCCTACCTATCTTCTTGAATTTCCTGTGGTGGAATTCGCCTTGATCTTTGGTTTGGTATGGACTGGTCGTTATGACGCGAGATTCCAGTATCGAGATCATAAAATATATCTAAAAAAAAAAGCCCCTGTCGTGCTCGTCTTACTCATCGTGGTGATGGGGTCTTAAGACTCTCTCCGCTATGAAGTTAGTGGTTTTACAGAGGAAGGGTTGTCAAATGCTCCTTTGTACTGTTACTAAAGCAGCGGAACTGCCTAAACTTGAAGAAGTTCTTATAGTGAAAGACTAGCCCGATGATTTCCCTCATGAATTACCGGTCCTTCCTATTGAAAACGCTCCTTATCGTATGGTTCTTTAGGTAATTGCAAGAATGGCGAAAAGAGTTGTATGCTATGATCGAGAAGGACTTCATTTGTCCAAACTCTTAGCCTTAGGGTGCTCCAATGCTATTTGTGAAGATGCTTTTCAAGAGCTTAAGAATCGGCTCACTTCCGCCCCTGTGCTAACCTTACCTGATGAGAATCTTGTTTTCGATGTTTTCTGTGATTATCGGAAAAAATGAAATTTAATTAATGAATTACGGACTAAAAGATTGTGTTAAGTATTTATAGAGAAAAATATATCTTTCTAAAGATAAAGCAGATCAACACATCCGCTACTTATACTTAAGCTCTGTCGGAAGCTTTCGGTACAACTCTAGTTAGAGATACTGCCCCTTATTATTTGTTGTAAAAACCCTTCCTCTTTAAATCCACTAATCCTCTATTGAGTATTGAGTGACGTCAGCTTCCTAACTATGAGAGCTTCCTAAATAAAGTCATTCTGTGGCATAGAGAAGAAGAGATACTATTATATAAGTGACTATGATTTGGAATTGGTTTACTACGAAAGTAAAGCCAATATCGTTGCTGATGCGTTGAGTAGAAAGACTCTTCACTCTCTCATTCCTCATCCTGATATATACAAGAAGCTGATTCGAGAGAAGCAGCTGGGTGCTCCTTTCGTAGCTGAGATCCGAGTAAAGATGGCTTTGGGAAAGACAGACTAGATAACTCGCGGTGCTCAGACTGCTAATTAACAGGGAGAGAAGCAGATGGACTAGAAAACATTGTGGAGGACATTAATCAGGGTGAACTAAAAAAAGAAGTCCAAATGAATTGTATATTACACGCTAAACGGGGCTCTTTGTCCAATAAATAGACATGACGAGCAAGTCAAGTGAGGACAGAAGAAAAAAGGTCAAATTCAAAAGAGCGGGTGAAATCAATATCATAGTAATCTTTTTTAAAGCAGCCCTTAGGGAAGCTTCGGGAATAAGGATTTGGGCGGAAAAGCCGTGAAACTACAGTTACTTGGTGCTTTACTAAACGGGATAGGCTAGAAATACTGACATTAAACTGACTTAGTAGCATTGAGCCGTACCCCCGCTTTTCTCTTCTTGCTCAGGAGGCAAAGACTTGCTTTATTTCTTTTTTATCTACGAAAAAAAATGCACTTGGTATTTGAACGAACTCCAATTAACTTATCCTCTATGAAGGCTCGGCCCGCGATCAGCCGCCAGCAAATGATCCCAATGATTGATCGATTCATAGAAGTCTTTTTGTTAAGTTGAAGCTTCGTGCCTTGTTATATAGTTGGACGTTCCTTTCCAAGGTGATGGCAGGTTTGACGCGAATAATGCAATGGATGTATTAAGTAAAGTCTGTTTACTGGCAATCGTTCTATTCTTAGAGAAAATCAAGTCTTAGAAATGCAATTTTTAATTCGGAGGGGCAGCTTTGGAAAAGAGGATGCGGCAGTAAGAAGCTGTTTGGAGTTACGAGGAGGAGTACGCTCTTAAAAAAAGCCATTTACTTTTCAAGCAATCCACCTGATTACCAAAAACCTACTCTTAGGTGAAGTTAATGGAATGAAATCCGAAGAACTGGTTCAAATATATTGCGTTTAGAAAGATAGAGGTTGAACAATCTCTCAGGGAAAAGTCAAGTAAAGTCAAGGTCTCACTAAGTAAGATAAGAAAGGAGTTCACCTTGAAAATCGTAATTTCTTGAGATCTCTACTAGAACCTCGTTTGGCGCTTGTTCCGCTGTACGAACTTGGTATTCCCCTCTACTTTGATCTAACCTTAAAGTTCCACTTTGGTATGTTCCGTACTAGAGATCAGATTGTTCACTACGGGGGATTTCCATCCTCTTTCTCTTACCCAATGTGTAAGAATTAACTAAAGAAGTCGAAATCTTTCAAGTGAGTTACTCCTTCCAGATGAGCTTCGCGGGCAGCAGTCTTTTATCTACTCTTTGCTTTATGGCTCTTTCGAAAGCAAGCTTTCCCTGTCCCTTCACTCCAAGCGAACTCGGAGAAGAGTAAAGAAGAATGAAAAGAAGAAGAGAAGGCACTGACTGAATTGATCTTATTCTTTTACTTATTCTCTTAGTGGACTGAGAAAGTGGACTCACTTTCGCCCCTCCCCAGCAATTGATGTCCCACTCCTTCGGTTATCCTTCTCGAATCTCGAATAAGATTGCTCTTTCTTATATATACTGTTCGTGGATGAAAGGAAGAAAGGAATTCAGAAAAAACTACTTGGCATTAACCCGCGATATCATTTCCACGAGTCGACTCATCAGCCATGCCAACTGAAACGGGGAACTTCACTTGCATCTTCGAGTTACTTTTCACAGCTTAGGAGTTTTAATGCAAGATTTCGGGGCCTTTTTTAATTGAGGTAGTTGATGACTCGTATCCCAAACATTTCTTCCTGCTGCAGGCTTTTTTTTTCTAAGATAAAGAGCGAAGTCGTACCCCTGAGACTTTGCCGAAGAGTTAAAAGATTGCCGTGTGCTTGCTGAGGAATATGACCCGGAAAAGCCAAATGCACAAAAAGCATCAAAGAAAAGAAAGCTTGATTCTTATTTACACATTTACACAATATTAAATGAAATAAAGATTGGGCCGAAGTGTGGCTCTACCTATCAGAACCAGGAATAGGCTGCAGATTCTAGTGTTATGGGCCTATTCCTACAAATTCACCCCATAAAGAGTACGTTTCACGGCCATAGATCACTTGTTCATTACGCTACTTAACTATATATTCTTTTTATTACATATATATAGGAGGGCCTTCTACTAAGGAAGGTAAAAAAAGGTAAAGTGAAGGTAAAAAGAAAGTGCAACTACAACTCAATTCCATTTTTCTTCTGTGTTGACCCAGCCTATATTATGATTACACGCCAGCAAAAGAAGATTTTTTCAATTGATCGCTAAACAAGGGCGAAACTGGGAGTTGATTCCGCATCAGTCCATAGCCATATCTCAGGGTCAACCCACTCTTTGAAATTTAGTAGTGAATCCCATCTCGACCTTCTCCTTGACCTTGTAAATCTTCAAGTAGGCAAGTAGGCTCATCCGTAAAAGAACACAAATTCTCGGAGTCAGAGCTAGGGGCGGATCAAATTCCGCGTATAGGAAAGAGAGACGAACATCGTCCGGAAACAAGAAGAAGATAAAATTACATTTCGGGTGACGCCCCTCTTTGTTTGTTTTGTGCTAGGCTAATGGAGATCGGAGTCAGGGTTAAGCATCAGTGCGAAAGCACAATCAGTCTATGCCCAAAGGCACGAGACAAAGAGAAGGTGCTGGGATAAGGTTCTAAGGATAGTTGTCCTTAAGCTACTCTCTTTCTTAAATTCATAGCAGATTCTTAAACAGAATATTAAAACTAGAATATCTACCCGCTCCTTTGGGACGTAGCTAGTCATACCCGAAGGCAGAAGACTTATAAAAGCATAAGGTATTGGTAGGATTTGAGTTTGACTCCATTCTTTAAGTTCGCGAAGAAATCTCAAATGTGTGTGAGGACCAAGCCCGATAAAGGGAGATCCAGGGCACTTTTGGAGAAAGATCGCTAACCCGAGAATAAGGAGTCCGTCCATAAGTCCCAAGTTTTGAGAGGATTCCTTTTTTCTTAACTTTTCTCTTCACTAACGTTCATCCTGCTACGTCCCCTAACCCAATAATGAAGAGATATAGTTCATCTTCGCTCCCTACGACCTGAAGATCGACGAATTCCGAGCCCTTTCGGTAACTAGGTACCAACAATTCTCAAAGCATCTGGCTATCCGTTTGAATCTCTTTCTCTAGTCAGTGTAAGATATTTATGCAAGCTTTATAGGCAATTTATGCCACTTACTGCTTTACCTCAGCCTAGATTGTCAATCGAAGATTTAATACCAATAGGGGGCTCGTACTTTCACATGATTTGTGTCAAGTGAAGACTTTCTTATGTCTTTTCCTTCTACTAAAATCAGAATTCATGGGGCGTTTAAAGGCTCTTCTTAAGCTTTCCTTCTTTCGAAAACTGGTCATTTTAATCTGTCTTTCTCTGGTTTAAGAAAAAAAGAGGTCAAAGCTGTCAGTCAAAAGTGGAGGTTGGTAAGCCTTTGCTATTATATTATTATAACTTTTATAAACCCTTGAATCTATGAAAGTAATGAAAGCAACAATAACTCTGCATATCCTACAGGTGATGCAAGCACAGCCACATGAAGGAAAACCCCAGCTCAATTGAAGATTTCAGGATTGACTATATTAAAGAGGGGGTTGGTACATCATCTCATTCTCGACTGACATATGAGTCTAAAGCCCACTTATTTTCTTCCTGTTGGATCTATCTTTGAAGTCCCTTTGAATGATCGACGCATAATTTTCTTTCTTCTTGTGACCTATCATGCATAGTATAGGCTTAACGTCCAGTTTGACATCTAGGGTACTATGCTTTGAACCTTCCTTGTGATAATGAGTTCTTCGTAGAGAAAGCCTTCGTAAAACAAAACAGATAATACTCGCTAGTAGGACCCACAAGGATACGCATCTACTGAGCCGGCGATCGATGCAGTCGGTTACTTAATCCTGGCATGCATTCTGAGACTTAAGGAAAGGGAGTCCCCCCCGAAACCGCCCCAAAACTGTAAGATCTTTTAGATCTGATATCGGAGGAACTTTAGACAATTAAGAACAAAGCTACGCTAAACTACCCTTAATTATGTTATATAGTGCATCTCCTTCAATCAGGAGGTATGCTAGACAAAAATTTTGCAAAATGTTCACGGACAAAGAAGCTAGAAGGAGAAAGACCTTGCCTATGCTCCCGAGAAAGTTCTTGCATAACTTAGGTAATATCTTTATGGACTGGTTCAAGAGTTGGATCACGAGAATGGATTCTTCAGTAAAAGGGTCATTTTCATTCCAAGCCAGGATGCCCAGAGACTAAACATCATTAGGGATGTCTTTTCTACTCCTTTCCTTTTCGAGCGCTTTTGGGGTCATATGTATTGTCTTCGGTATCTTTTTTTCTTAAAACTCAAGTGCCACCGTTTCATCGACAGCCCCCGGGTGCGAATTCCAGCAAGAAGCACTTGTTCATGTGCCATGCTAGGATGACTTTACTTTCCAGCATCGGGAAAAAGTATAGGCCCCCCCCCGAAATGCCCCCTTTGGAAAGATCTCTTTAGCAGGTTTGGTCCTAGCATGCACCTCTCACGAACAAGGAATGCTCCGTTTCAATCAAGACCTGGCAATGCCTTATTGAGCATCTGCATGCTTGCACAATTGATTTAACAGAAGGAGATCAAGCTCAATTCAATCCTAAAAAAGCAGCCGGCCTCAAATGGTTGGTGGGCTAAGCCCATATCCTATGTTCCGAAGTCAAGCATTAGTAATTTCCGTTTCTGGTTAAAGGAAGAAAGCTTTAACAAGTGAAATGAGCAAGCGATACGAGTTGACCATTAGTGTAACAAGCCAGCTGTTAACGGAGCAGTCCCCGAAGCGTGGGTTCGTGAGGTATGTGATATCATTATATTGAATTCTTTTGACAAAGCAGCAAAGAAAGAGCACGACTAAGTCCTATAGAAGTTTCTTTCGGATCGGGTTCATCTACTGTCTCAAGATCAAGTTTACTAGGACCAATTCGTCGAGATAAGGCTTAGCTCTTAGACGGTTTCGGAATCTTGATCCTAAGCTATTGACTCTGGAGAAGTTTAGCTTTAATCCTTACTATACTATTCCTCTACTCTATAAAGGATCTCTCTTCTTTCTTTTATCTAATTGCTTGGCTAGCGCATCAATTTGATAGCTCTGGTCTGGAACTGTGATTTGCTGTGAATTCTTCTCAAGAAGACTTGGGCAAAATTCGTTGGACGCTATGGTCCAGGTTCAGAGTTTGGAGTTATTTCAGTTGAAGAAAGATCTAAGATTTATAGAAGACTTTTTTTGTGCTTAATTACTATAAGTCGCCTTAAGATAACTTGGTAGGCGATTGACTCCATTGATCCAATTCCTGATTGCGCATGCGGTGATATGAAAATTTGTTATTGCTTTTTTTGTCTAAAAAAAATTACCTAGTCGCGCCACCTATCCCTTAACGCAAGGAAGAGGCATTAAGCGAAGGCTCGCATTAATTTGTAACATCTAGCCTCTCACATTAGTTCAAGCGTTCATAAACTCGCCTCTCTCCCTTTGGGGATAGTCTTTCTCAATATAATAATATAGGGTGTCGTGTGTTCAAAGGTATGGTATGAAATGACTCACATTTTTTCCAGCAGGAAAAAGTTTAGTACCCATGTAGTAAGAGATGGCCCGATACGCTTTAACTCCAGTTAAAACTCGTCTATCCAACGTAATTGTAATTAATCTCGGAGGGCGCCCTCCGAGATTAATTATTGTTCAGCTACAAGGATGCTGTTCTTTTTTGAGTGCAAAGGCGGTCGAGGTGCCGATTCACAAGGTATATAGAAAGAATTTAGATTCTTAGCTTCGTTCAATACTCGCGCCATACCATACTTTCAAAGCAATCCGCTCGCTCTTCGCTCGTTCATATCTATAGAAATCCTTAACAAAGGAAAGGTCTGGCGACTCAGAGTCCGATTCATCCGGAAATGCTTCGAAAAATTTTTCCTTTGAAGCTTCCCCGTAAAAAGCGAAGGATTATCGATGAATAAAGGTAAGCGCTTCATCGCTCCCCTTCTATATGTATTGAAGCAAGCAGCAAGTTTTTTTTTATTTCCTGTTGTTTATGAGAATCATAAAAATTGAGCTCATCTTCCTCAATCAAAGGGGGACTAATCGGGCACCCACCTTTTTTTATGAATCAGGCGTTTTTTTGGTATTCGAGCGGTTCTTCACTAAAAAACGAACTTTCAAAATAAGAAAGTTCAAAATAAGAAATTCTTGCTCTTCCCATTCATGTAAAATCTTTTCTTTGATCCCACTCCGCACTTAAAAGAGAATCCCCCTTAATCTCTTTTTGACTGGGAGAAATAGTAGAACCGCTGTTGTATCCACGATCAGCATTGGTAAAAGGTGCTTCCGGATCAGTGTCTTTTCCGTCCTCTATCGGGGGAACTTCCTCAATTGGATTGATTTTTTCTCTAAATTCACGCCGATTTCAGCCTCGGTCGAAAGAACATCTTTGGTTGAATCTGCTGCTTCTGCCTTTGTATTTTTTTTGTAACTGTGTTCATTGGCTGTTCAAAAAGCGCGATATTTTAGCATTCATCGCTCAAACACGGCTTTTGTCTAGTTTTCCCTTCATTTTGCTAACAAAGGACGTTTCCCTTTTGGGTTTATAAGAATTGGCCGATCTCGGTAAACGCCTAACAATACTTAAAACCAGCTGTTACTTCTAGACGTTCCGAAAGAACAGGAGGGCCCTATCTATATTCCTACTGTTCGTGATGGGATAACTAAAGGCCATCTTAACGAATCCTCAAACGCTAGAGCATCAAACCCTTACCTTACGACTTAGCCAGCCCGGTTTAGAGTCTCCAGCCTGAGTCGTCTAATCTCCGGAACCCCCTTTATTTAATATTTCGGGTAAGCTCTTTTTTGAATTTGAACACTAAAAAGGATTCCTCTCGCATAAGGAATGCTTGGAGAAAAAGCCCGTCCTCTGTTCTAATGAAAGATTGTCAGCTGCTTTTTTTCCAACCAAATAAAGCGTAATAGTTTACTAACTAGTCTAGCTCTTTTCTTTTAGTTGCCAGGGTTTTTCTGTGGCTTCACTTTATTTGACTTTTATGATAAGAAATGTGAACAAAACGTTCAGCTGGATTGGATAGCGAACCACCTCCAGTAGCGAAACCTATCTTCAAGCAACTTAATACTACAAACCATAAACCAAATCTGTAAGACTGTTGTTTCTTATTTCGTAGAAAAAAAGAAGCAAGTAGCATCTACCCAGCGGGATCCCCGAAAAAGAACAATTAACTAAGATCTCAAGGTGTGCAGCTGGCAGAAGTCTTACTAGAATCAGAATAAGGAGAAGTTGAACATGAATACGAAAAGGTAGCCGTGCCTCCGCAAAAATATATGAGAATTTTAACCATGGATGGCGGATTCTTTTTTTTTCATCCAGAAAGACAGAAAGAGTCGATTTTGTATTTGTAAATGATTAATCATGCGGATCCGTTAATTTAGATTTAAAGATTCTCCTGGAGATGCTTCGACTGGAAAGATTTTGACTGATCCACTGCCTATGCCGTTGGTTATACTTGAAAAGTCAGAGTAAGACTTCATTGTGGGTACAGGAGGAAGATTGTCTTTCCACTCGTTCAAATAAGCATTCTAAGGAAGATTCTTAATCCATAAAAAAGGGAGAGGGTAAATAGTAGAAAGAATATTCCGCAGGTCAAAGCTCCTTCATCTTTAAATTCTCTGCCAACAGACGTACTCTTCATTACTTGCTTCATTAACAGCCGGCTCGTTGCATACATTTCACGCGCTCCTTCCCTTCTTTTTAATTAGAAAGTTCTTCGCCCTAACCTTGAGGCTGAACTTTTGTATGGGCTTCTCGTCTGGTGACCGGGTCTGTGTCCTGACATATGGCTAAGATGCACGATACGATTGTAATAAATCACTAAACGCTACATTCCTAATCCTTACTATATATAGAGCAATCTTCCTTTGAGACTGCCTCAGAAGTAAGGCTGGCTTCTTACTTCACACATGAAAGAGTCGTCTAAGCACATGGCATTCTTATCTTATACACTAGTAAAGGATCCTTTTCCAGATCTACTTCTTATTTATACTGTACTGCTACATGGAGACCTATACACCTGGATGGAAAAGAGGAGCTGCCGCTCACTACCATATAAAACGTATCAAGCGCAAGTCTAAAGACTACCGGGTTTTCGGGAAGACTGAGAAGAAAGATTTTCAACCGAAGACGCAGTCGAAGACAGGGTTGATGCGCGCATGCATCGAGCACTGATTAGGCTAAGCAAGCGCCCTTATTGATATCCATGCGGACGGCACATAGTCGGGCTCTAGATCAATGCTACTAGAATAGCGGGGTAAAGGGGGACTATAAGTAGAACATTGTTTTCCTTCACTCTTAGTGATGATCTCGTTCCAACTCCTACTTATGTGACTAGCTCTCTTCCTATCATTGGAGACTTGGCCGCGTATACTATTGTAATTCTATTTAGGCTTTGCAATTTCTGCACGTTGAGGCCTTGTATGATTCTCGCCTCTTTCACCTCACCTAGCCACAGTGAAACAATCTTAGATCATAGAAAAAGCCCGGGGTGAAGTCAAAGACTTAGAGTTTGGTGCGTTATGATTAGCTCCCTTTTCTTCTATAAATATGGGCGTTCTCTCCTAGCATGTGGTTTACGTGCTTAAACTTTTTTGAACCTAAGCTCCCTCAGAGAAAGACGGATCTGGTATGCCTTCATAGGTAGGTAAAGGCCTTCCGCTCTCATTCCCTAGCATAAAGAAAGGCGGAATATCCTTTCCAATCAACCCAAGGTAAGATAAGACATGATAAAAAAAAGTCTCCGGCAAGAAGGACTTCAATCACATAGACTCTAGTCTAGGCAGGTACCTTTTTTCTGCGTCAGGACGGTAGAGGGGCGAAGCTATTCGCATTTAAATTAGAAAGAATTCTTTTCTGTTTGAAAGGTAAATTCAAGCCTCAAATAACAAAGAATAAGGATTGGATATGAAGTGCCATCAGAATTAGAAGGTTCTAAAAATCCCTATAATTAAATATCTAGCCTACTCTCTTCTTCTTAAAGAGTCTAAAGTCTGTGGTCTGGACGACTCGCGAAGGACGTTTAAGCTGGAGTTGCGGGCGAACAATAAAGGGGGCGGCTCCTTGGCTTAATAGAGACTCAGCCAAGTAACTTAACGTAAGAGGACGCATAGTAAGTTTCTTGCTCCAAGAATGGGATCATAAGAAAGAATAAGAAATCCAGTCTTAGCTTAGAAAAGAAAAGCCAGAGAAAGAGGAATAGCCAAGTGGTAAGGCATCGGATTTTGGCTTAAGTCAGAAAGAATACAAAGGTTAGAATCCCTTTTCCCCGCCCGAGGATAGCTCCGACTTCGACCCAACCACATGAAAGGAAACTCGGGGCGCCACTCTATATACTTGTCCCGCGATACTAGAAGAAGATTAAGGCGGGAGCTTTTCTACCCGATCAGGGAGTGGATTGAAGACAAAGAAGCTAAGCCCCTATTTTAGATAGCTAGGCTTTGATTGGAAAAGAAAGCAATGCCATATTAAGAATTTAAGGATAACCCCTGTTCCTATAAGAGTCAGATAATCCCTCCTGTCCGGTATAGGATTCTAAGAAAGTTGGAGTCGAAAGGCTGACTCGAGGCTAGCAGGCTGGCTTGCGCCTTTTAATGATTCGACAGGATGCGCGATTTGGGATTTGGCACGTAATTCTCTTGGTTAACTCTGGCACCAAAGAAATTCAATGACTTTTGACCATTACTTAACACCCTGATTAAAAGGTGGAGTAATTCAGCGAGTGTAATGAGAAAGGAATCTGTCTTTTTGACTATTAAGGGGCATAGCCTAGTGAGAGGACTCATGCCCAGGCATACAAGTTGAATCTATAAAATCGGTGACGTATAAAAGAGAGTGTTTGGGTCGACGAATTAATTGACGTAGATAGACACGTAGATAGTTGGCAAGTGAAAGGAAGTAGGGGGCTCTTCCTCTGCCTGATGGACGAGTGAGTGAAGCAGAAGGTACAAGCACAAGTTATGAAGCCTCCTTGCCCTAAGGTAGGCGTGGATCATTTAAAGGGAAATGGCTTTCAAAAAAGCATACTAATAAACATTGGCTTAATTCTTTGGGCTAATTTCTCCCTCCTTTACCAAGGGGAAGACTCTGACTACGGCTGCAGTGCAGGATCGGCGCTTTAGGAAAAAGTCAAATTCATACCGATCGAAAAAGGAACTTGGTATTGTCATCTCAGTACAGCGCCCCAATCAGAAAGTCGTTTATGCCCAACTCGTGAGATTTGGCATATTAGGAACCGTCTGACCTGTCTACGAGGCCCTTACATACCTCAGTGTTCGCGACATACCGGCCTTGTTCGTCCTATTAATTAGAAGGAGTTGTGATGTCGTTTGGGAAAGAATCGGAAAAGTCAGCCTTTGTTCCGTGTCTCTCGTTTAGAGCCAACCCGCTTTCCCGTGACGTTTTAAGTCAAGATCACGGCCAGTATGCCTCTTTTGACCTCGGTTTTGCCGGAGGAAGCAAGCCTCTCGAGACATCCGATAGAAAACGGAGGAATACGAAGAAGCAAGGGATAGGACAAATGAAAGATAGGCCGATGGAGCAGATGGAGAAAGTAAGAGGCGCTATCAGAGTGGAAATGGCTTTTACAAGCAAAAAGCCCGAGAAAGAGCAAAAGTAGCACTTTCAAATTCAATTTCTTAAGAGAGGTGGGCGAACAGGACAAAAAGGGCGGAATCTGGTTTGTTGGCTGGGAACTTACGTCAGACACAGTAGAATTCTAGGCGGTGTCCCCCCTTTGATAAGACCAGTCTCAACTCAATTCTAGCAACCCTGCCTAATCAAGCAAAGGAAGCAACTTCGGAAGTTGCTTCAAAGGGTCCCTCATTAGTTAGATAAATATTCTAGTATATAATTACCATTACTCACCATCAACATTCGCACTCTTTGGTGGAGCTGTTTATGAATAATAGTAAGAATCCGCGGGTACGGGTGAAGTTAAAAGATCCTTCTGGAAATTATCCACTAGCAAATCAGGTTGTTGATCATTAAATTCAAACGGTTCGTCATCCGAATCCGGAAATTGATCTGGTGAATTCGCTTCACCTTGTTGTGTATGTGTAGATGGTTCGACTCTTAAGGTTTTTTTATATCTCGGCCAAGAGGGAGAGGGGACGATTTGACTTGTTTACCAGCTCTAGACCTTAGAAAAGGGCAGACCCTTCAATTCCCTTCCTTTGTATGCCTATAATTTTGCCAAATCAATAGTTAAAAGTCATTCTCAAGGAGGAATTTCCCCTTTCTATACTTCTGCTAACGAAGACTAGAATTAAGAAAGAGGGGCGCATTATTCTAGTATAAACCGAGGAAGGTTCAGAAAAGAAAAGCAAGTATATTCGAAGATGAGATTCAGGTCCCGCAAGCCAGGAAGCGAGAGCAGCTGCCAAGGATAACTTTAGAGTGGAATTGATGAAAATTTACCAGGTTTAATCTCCTTAAAAAAAATTAAACTTATTCGAAATATCTTGTGATCCCCCTTAATTGGTTGAAAAGGAGCAGAGTATCGCGGAAGACTTTTTCATATAAAAGAAAGGCGGGAAGTTGACTCTTTCATGCCACCCCTCTCTATCGTAGAAGGCTCCCCTTTATGTGTCAGTGAAAGCTCCTTTCTTCGAGGAAGTCTTTGATCATCAGAGTCTACTTCTACCCAAGATTGATGCTTTCTTAGTCAACTAGTGATATCGTGCCTTTGACTTTAGATGTGTAAGTCTCCGCCGGATCGATCAGAAAGCGTTGATAGCCAATCATCCGAGCCTGTAACGAACGAAGAGTTAGACCTATTTCCTCTTTTCCTTATTATCTATAAGCAGTTTGGAGGCTATTTATAGCTCAACTAAGAGGACTCGGCTGCTCAATGAGGCATTAGGTATCACGAAGGCATCGCAACCTCGTAGTCTTTTCCCAACCGCGGCTTAAGGTATTAAGTTTGGAAAGACTATCAGCGGCTGGTTTGAATGACTGTACCAATGATCGATGATTTTCTCGAACAAAAACAAGGGCATTGATCTCATAATTTTTAACCAGAAATTAACGAAATATCGCAATTCTTTGAGCATTCTCGATACCGGTCATGCGCATCCTGAGATTAATTGCCCTATTAATTTATGTACTTGTATTGTAAACCCGTAGCAACTTATAGGCCTTGACAATACGCAATTCAAATGGGCTAGCAAGTGCACCTCTATCTTTTTTCTTTTTGTACTTTTCTTACAGAATGCAATGGAGAAGTTGGCTTGGCTGAAGCCTTTAAAATACCTTAATATTTTCGTCTATGACCTTTCGTTGTCGAAGTCGGTGCCGTGCGAGTCTGAAACGTCTACCAATTATTGGTTAAAGTACTTTGATCTATCATCGGAGAGCGAGGGAAGGCAGGAAGACCTCACTATAAAATATCGGACTACCCCACTGGCTCGGAGTTTTTGAGCTTAGAAGTGGAAAAAGAGCATTTTTTTCTATTTACTAGTTATTTTGATACAAAACTGGCACTTTCCCTTGTTTTAGACATGGACTGGACATTTTCGAGGTCTAATAGCCGCCCGTCCAATCCGTTTTATCCGGGGGGCTCCCTTGTTGAGCTCTCCCTATAAACGATAGTAAGAAAGTCATTGTTTTGCCGATGATGAGTTTCACGTCAAGCAACTAGCCCGACTTCGGCCAAGTAGACCTATTCCAGCTCAGGAGTGAAATTGATCGAACTAGAAAGGTAGACCTTAGAGAGTTAAAAGAAATTCAGTGGTTGTATTCTTGAAGCCAAGCCATTGATCTCGATCCCAACCCATGCTAAAATCCAGACCTACCACGCCCATTTGTCTGTCTTATCCGTTCGTTCCTATGCCGCCAACACATTAGTTTTGTTAACAATCGGCTCGCTGCATTTTGTACACTCGCTTACTAGGGCATGAGGCTCTTTTCCCCTGTTCGAGTTGTAAAGCAGTAGCAAGCAGTAGAACGTACCTTTATCACCAGGAGGAATCTTTCTTCGCTTCTTCTTTACCATCCTTCCTCTGGGAGGGCCGGTTAACGAAAGCTACTCGAGGGAATCCCCGAGAAACAAAAAAAGTAGCCCTACACCGGGAATTTTTGACACAAATGGGCTTTTCGTAGTCATTTTCGAACGAAGTTTTTATTCCAAGCCGCGTATTTTCAACACAAGCCGATTTGCTTGCAGAATTTCCTCAATCTCGTCAACTTTTCTCCCACCGCGGTAAAATCAGACATAAAAAGGTGCGTATTGAGGTACCCGGAGGTT
Organism: Silene noctiflora; assembly: GCA_009801015.1. Lineage (NCBI taxonomy): Eukaryota > Viridiplantae > Streptophyta > Magnoliopsida > Caryophyllales > Caryophyllaceae > Silene > Silene noctiflora. Next base: position 14,093 of record VHZZ01020462.1, on the reverse strand, counting down.
TTTCTCAAAGCAGAATGCCCTAAAATCGACAGCAAAAGCCTCCCTATCGTAAAGTCTTCCTTCATTGGGGATCAAAGTCTTATTATTCCCAGGAAAGCTTGTAGCTGCATCAATAGAATTTTGACCCCTACTTAGGGTTGGTTAGTAGATAGGCGAACTACTTATGTAGCCCCTAGTTTTATATGGCCTAGTGCGCTCGTTCTATTACTAACCTTGTAGCATGCGTCAAAGGAAGAAAGAAGCTTTGCTCGTTCGCATTCACAGAAGAAATAAAGGAAGAATCCTATTAATACTGGAAAAGGGAAGCCAGGCTTTAGATTAAAGTGGTATTTTCGACAAGAAGGCTGGCCAAGTGCTTCAAACTCGGGGGACTTGCGTATCGATCTTAATCGGAGTCTTCTTCCCTGCTACTGTGAGACTACTTCCGTAACCTACCTACTGCTACCCTCGACCAAAAAGGGCCAAAAAGAATATCACTCACAATAATGATTGGTCCTTTGTTCTGAAGGAATTTAGTTGAACCCTAACTTTCTATTTTCTTATATATAGGCTCAAGAGCCCTTTAATCTAATCTCATAAGCCTAGCCATCCCATCCATATTCTTAATCTTCCTATCCTATTTTCTTATATAAGGAAAAGTCGAGCATTTTCTTCCAAGGCCCCTCTTTCCAACGCAGTCGTCCGCTATGTGAAGGCCGGGACATCTGATCCCAGTTCTTCAGGAGAGCTCTCTTGCTCTCCTTCTATTTCTATCGATCCCGAATGGGCCTGGATCATCCCTTAACTTTCCTGCCGCCAAAGGCCGGTCTTCGTTACCTATTTGTATTGGTTTTTATGGAAAGAAAAAGGACTCATCCGCCTAACCCTGGTATGCATTCTGAGTAAAAAGGGCAGCTCATTTTAGTTGAACGATCAGGAAGCCTCCTGTCGCAAGGAGCGGGTGAAATCTATGTAGCGAGCCCGCTGTAAAAAGCTTTTCCACCCCACAAAACAAAGGCTTTTCTTTAACCTTTAACACAGGTAAGGCATACCAACCATAGGCCATAGGAAGTCCTCGTTCTAACCGCTTTGGCGTATCGCCCTCTCCTTTGTACTACGTGCCCACGTGCCCATGCTCAGTAAAACGCTCTTCAGCAAGGGCCGGTCGAGGTGCCAACAAATACCGTCTTTCGCCCCTCTCACTATCGATCGAGTCTTTAACCTAAAAGGCCCTTAATTTACGCCATTCTTTTTATTTTCAAGGCAATCAAGGCAACAAAGAGGGCAATTTTACACACTTGCGCACAAAGGTCCACGAAATATGAAATCAAGAAGAAGAAAAGATTCCATTTCTAAACAATCCTTAGTCTTTTATTTCCGCATCCTGATGAAGTTGAACATAAGCTTAAGGAAGATCCCGATCATGGCATGGATGGAGAGACGGCTTCCTCCAATAAAAATCTCAAGAGCGAGAAGTATAAGTGGAAGAAATGAAGGGCGCGTTGAGCTCACCCGTAAGGGTGTCTCGTGACAGACCGCTCCGGAGGCAGAGAACTTTTGTTTTCTTTCTTTTCGAGGTTGAGCTACCTCACCTATAAAACTGAAATCTATTCCGCTTGTGGAGTACTTTATGAGGAACTTCAATCAATAGGCCAAGGAACTTGCAAAGATGGGTTCGCTTCGCCCTTGAACTACATTCTACCATGAACATGAAAAGGTATACCAACTAACCATATGAAAAGAATTTAAACAGAGTGAAGGAATTTTTCTATGGTAATTGAAGCGGAAGTGCCCAAACACGCCAAACAAGGGTGAAATTTTCAACTTAAGTGCCTGGGCAGCTGGACGTAGATAGATTTCTCTTTTCCAAAGAGGGGGATTGCTTAGGCACAGTAAAGGAAGTCACCCCTAGGTAAAGGAGAAGAGAATATAGCCTGTCAAAGAGAAGCAGACGTCGATACCCCCCAAGAAGCCTCTCTCCAGTAAAGAGCAGTTCCAGTGAGAAGCTACAGAGCCGGTACAGTCTCTTTAAAAGACAGTCAAGAAAACAGCGGCTGATAAACTAAGATTCTGCTACAATTTTTTTTGTATCAAAGTTAAATCGCAAAATAAAGGACAAAAGAGTGCCTGGTTGGTGAACATGCATTCTCTCTTTTCCTTATAGTAATAAAGAAGGACTAACTGTCAACGATCGGACTCTCGCTAATACCTTCTCGATTCGGGGAATCTTGACGTCCAATTGATCCTCTTTTCTTTCATGAATGCCTTACCGATCGAACCCACCAGTTAATGCCTAATCGAAGCAAGACTACGTTAGAGGGCACTTGCCTCAAACAAAATTTAACAATTCCGTGTTCTTTTCAAAGTCTAAGCTAACCCAAAGAATTCAACGCGACAAGAATGCTCGGAAAGACCTCGACTTAGAGAGAGGGTCAATAGGATAGATAGGAGCTTCAGAGACGATGGCACGCGATGCTTTTACCGACATTAGGCCCTATAAAGAAAGTGGGGACGAACGCAGCACCGTACAATCGGTCCTGCCCGAGTGCTTAGTGGCACCGTACTTCTTAAGCATGGTCATAGTCTCTTCAATCATGGTAATTTCGTTTGAGCAGCCCTTGTCCAACTAAAGGAAGTTGTATTCCAATGTACGTCAGAAGGTCCTCATGACTTGTTGCCTTCCCTCTATACTCTCGCACCAAATCCCGATGCATTTGAATCTGCAGGTGACAACTGCCTCTCGCCTTCGGGTTTTCTCTCTAATAGTTGCGCTCTTTCTGTCGGTTGCAGTTTAACTTCTTTATTTAATGCATTTTGCTTCTTGCTCACTATTTTCTTTTAGATCTAAATACTTTGAATTTTCGTTCAAGCCCAATCTAACTCAGAAAGGATCGATCCAGATAGGTATAAAGAAAGTAGGGCTGCCTCCCCCTTTTTCTTCGTTTGTTACTTCTATATAACTCCACTTGTTCCATGACATTACAAACGTCGTATCCGTAAACCTACCGAAATAAAGACAAGTAAAGAGCACTTTAATAAACGAGTAGAGCTTACTTGTATGAAAATGCCCAAAAGCATCATTTTAAAATCTTATTTGCAATGCCCACCCGATTTTCATTCTTTTTTACTTTTTAAACTCTGCAATTGCATTCCAGCTTTCCCTTCCCGAGGAACTTATGTTCGGACTCTTTCTATTTCAGACCTATTACTCCCGTTAGTAAGGTTCGCACTCTCCTTCACAGTCGATATATAAATTTCCTCTTTCTGGTAATCCTAAATTCATAAGGAAGGCTGCTGCTGGGATTGCTCTAGACCTAAACATGGATCCGCTCAGAGCAATGATAAAGAAAGCAACCTACGGTTCAGATATCGCTCTTAGAAAAGAAGGCCGGGGTAGTTGTCTCAGATCTCTCAAGGATCCCCCAGATTCTTAATAATGAATCGTGAGCAACCTTAAGGTGCTCTCTTCTTAGTCCATGATGGTAATGCCTTCTTAGTCTGTTCCAATATATTACAAGTTATAAAGGATCTGCAAAACTTATTAAGGAAAGGCGAAAGCGACAGGATCCACTGTATCCGAGGAAGATGGTTATGCTTTATCTTCTGCTTATATAGGGGCACCCTACCTTATGATATGGGAGCATCTTGCCAACGGAGTTTTATGCCCAACAAACGGTAATATAGTAGAAGGATATACCAGCCGAGAGATCTCTATCGGATAAAGACGAAGGAAGTCGTAAGAGTAGAATAGTAAGTCGATGAAAGAGACATATAATTAAGTATCCGTTCTAGTATAATAAGATAGCTTTCTTATAGAAAGTAAAAGCTTTGTATCGAAATTCAGTAGAACTTTTCCTTTGGTAGGTAACTCAAAATAAACGCACTATCCTATATAATAGGAGTTTGAGAAGTAGTCCTTGGGGAAGGAACTTCAATGCGTGATGTTTCTAATGTTTATAATGTAACTTCTTTAATCCGCTATTTAGAATACTGAATCTGTGTCTGCTAAACCTGCCTTATAGTATGGGAGTAGGCAAGTAGGCATGTGCCACTCATGTGTAAGAGCTTCTTTCCTCTTGTGGAACGATTTCTGAGCCAGATACGAGTTCTTTGGCCGAAAGTGTGCAATTGCTCATTCACGAATTAGAATTACAATATAATATAGTCTTTGTCTTCGTACTTATGTCCGTACTGGTAGTTCTATAAGCTCCCCGTTAAAAATCTGAGGACTCTTAGTAAATAAAATATGTGCTTTTGTATCTGCTTCATCTGTAACTGGTGCCGTTTATGCGGATGAACCGCTTTCTCGAATAGGGTGAGTCTCATCTGATGAAGTTTATCCCTAGAGAAAGAAAGGCATACATATACATGCATGGAAGAAGATCCCAAGGAAAGTCAGTCAAGTACTACTATAAAAGGAAAAGCGTATCAAACTACTTTATATAAGGCAGTACATAACTAAAAGCTTCCTTCTGGGAAAGCACTAGCCCCATAAGCGGGGGATTCTCTAACTTCCCTTCCAGAACATCTATATCGGACTTACTATAAAACGTGAGATCGAGACGAAACGGCTTCTAGAGTATAAGTCGCCGGTACATCATAAACATCCTCCGTTGCGGGTCCTTCACTGGGGACTGACTCCTTATACAGTTCCGAAGTAAGATAAAGTCAGTAAACTCCTACAATATAAAAAAGAGTTGAAGCAGAGGCAAGAGATGGATCCTTATCCACCCCACTAGTATTAGTTTGCTACTATTCTTTTTATTTACAGGGATCGTGAAGCGGATCAGATATAACTTAAAAAGACGGCCTACTATAAAAATTCTATGGCATCGGGTATGTAGCTCCGAAAGGGTTCATACAAGTAGACAGAAACCCTAAAACGGAAAAAGATCCGGCATAAGACGCAGAATGGCAGATTGATTACTTTCTCTGACTCTGCTCCAGGCAATGCCCCTTTTGCGGTTGTGGTCACTGCAATTATTGGATAAATTTCCAAGTGGACAGGATATTGGTTGATTCTGGAAGCATCGTAAGGAAGAAATTGGACTAGCCCTTTCGGTTTCGGATTAGCTTCTTTTCCTAGCTGCCTTCCTTTCGGAACCTCCAGTGGTAGTAAAAAGTACATATCTTTTTTGTCACGACAGCGAACGCAACTCTTCTCTTAATGGTATTAGCTCATAAGCGGAAGGAATTGAATTAGACGCCATAGCTTGCCTAAAAGCAAATCCATTTATATAAAATGATTTTCTCATATCTTGTTCTAGTACCTAAGATTTCCTAGGATCAATAGTTTCTTTGAATGTAATCGTCTTTACCGGCAGTAGCTCTCGCTTTTTCTGACACATCTATAACTGGCGCATCTCACATCTAGAGAAGGCAAGGGCTATTTATAGAGAAGATCAGTAAAGAAGTTAACTCATCGGGAAGAGGGTCGTAAGAGGCTGAAAGTTCTTGAGAGGGGGCAATTCCGACATCACTATACTCCGAAAGCCACCCATATCATGCAAACAAAATAGCATTCTTTTTTCCAGCTTAGCCAATTACTACTCGTCCATCTCGAAAGAAGAGGTTTATAGAAGGAGCGGGTAGAAGAAGCACCATAAAAATAACAAGAAAGTTCCATTTCAATCTTTCTCAGATGAAAGAGGTCGAAGAATGCAATTTTTGGTTGTGATGTGCTTTTAGCTAATAAGTAAGAAAGAAGCTCACTTTAGCTAGTAAATCACAGTTAATCAAAGGTATATTCTTAGTGAAGCCTTGACGCAAAGTAAGCGATTACAAGATCGGGGCTCCCCCTTTTTGTAACTCACTTTTAGCCCTTCCAAAAGTTGAGAAAAGTGCAAAGGAAAGTCTTCTATCGAGAATCTGACCAAAAAAGGATGAAGAGTTTGTTCCACATATAGTATTTTCAATGCAAATGGGGCTTACGATACGGAACAAGAAATATAGAATAGAATTTAGTAGTGGGCCCTCCCATCATACATAAAAAAAGAAGAGTCTCGCATTGAAACGATGTCTTATAACAGAGATCAGCTCATGAGAGAACAAGACGCCAATCAGCAGCTCAAGAAAGGGACGACCGCTTATCTACTTGGCTGGCTCAAAGCAAGTTACAAAAAAAGAAAGAGTATAGAAGAGTACTTTTCCCAATTAACAAGAAAGAAAGTAACTCACTCACTACATCAGAAATAGACAGTAGCAAAGCAAAATAGCGGGTGGCTCCCCGAAAACAAGTAGTTAAAAGAGCAAGACATCTAAAGAAATGTCTCCAGCTACATCCGATGCAGCAGATGCGTCAGACGCAGCAGACACAAGTCTTGTTCCGGAGCGAGAATAAAGACTAGGCTGTTGCAGATAAAGTAGAAAGATAAGTGGGTGGGTACGGCAGAAACTTCTACATATAAGTCCCTTAAAGTTGGCTTCTAAGGTGTTATTAGAACTAGGAAGCGGCTGTTTTAAGGCTCTTATTTGAAGACTCCTCCAAACGCAAGAAGCACATAAGAAAATGATGCTCAACGAGAAGCATGTATGCGCGTGTACTCTCATATGATAGGAGAACTCACTTTCTAAGTTACCTTCTTCATTAGGGGACGATGCTTTTCTTCTTTAAAGCCCTATCTCTTACTACCTCTTACTCTTAATCAGCATAATAACTATAACTCTATAATTTAGAATTTTATTTGCTTTATAGAGCCCATGCTCGAACTACCTTATGGGGGTGCCAATTCAAAATATATAGAGTCGAAGACCATACTACTACCGAAGACTGATCTCAAAGAAAGCTAATCCTTAACCCCGGAGCCTCATCTATAATCTATCTATCTAGCCCAGTCTAGAAAGCGCGGGTAAGGCGATACGGACTGAAATTCTTTCGTGCCATCTTTATCCATTTCGCTTTTATTAAGAAGGTCTTGTAATTAAGTAGGGTGTGCGCCTATAAGACTAATTATTCTTTTCAACAGGAATAGCTTTAGCTACTAGATTTTCTATAGTATAGTGGTGCTTTATACAGACGACTCCCACTTTGACTACGTCGGATAACTTGCCTGATCTACTTACCATTATCCGGTGTATTTTCGAACCCCGATCTATCTTCGTCTGCTCATCTATGACTCATTTCATATTTAAACAAAACAGCCTTTCACCCATATATTATCATTGTATTGTGTTGTAGGAAAGCTGCTGCTCACCTCTACTATGAGAAAAGATTTTAGAATCTTTCCAGGAGGTTTACAGTTTAACTTGTAAGAATAAGGGCGAACAGAGGAAGATAAGGTCTCTTTTTGTAGGGATGCGCGCATAACCTCTGGTAGAGCAGGAAGAAGCATCGTGCTTCAGACCTTTTCTTTTTAGAAAAGCGTAATAATGAGAGTGTAGTAGTGTACGGGAAGAAAAGAAAGATCACACACATATTTCGGGCTGGTACTCTAGATTCTATTCTTTATCCTACTTACTTATATATTATATGAAAGCTCTCCTACTTCTTGTTCAAATTGAGATGCTATAAAGGCAAGCCCTATAACTCTTGTTTCTTGTCTTCCTCTTCTAATGTAATGTAAGCTTCTTGTTGGCTGGTAACAGGATTAGAAAGGTTATTAACTATTGTAAATTAGGTTACTTCACATGCGGATGCAGATTAAGGGTAGTTTGCTTACCAACCTACTTATACTTAGAATTTAGATTATAGTCAGATTTTTTTATAGTCTTTGTGTTTAGACCCGCAAAAGCCATTTAGCCAAGTACTCCCATTCCATCTCCCTCTCTGCTTTCAATTGACATCTTGTTAAGCAGCTGCTTCCCCGCTTTCGTATATAAAGTTAAGAACTCAACCCCGCGCCTTTAAAACTTTTAAAAGTTTCATGAGAAAGAATAAGCATAAAAATTATACTTAAAAACATTCTGCTGATGCAGCTTTGTCTGTAGAAGAGAAGCTCACTACTTGGCTAACATTATATACTATATGAATTCGTATGCTTTTGAATGTATTCCCAGGTAAAGAGGTGAGAAAAGACGCCTTATCTAACGATCTAGCGACACAGGACTAAGAAAAAAGGTTCATCTTCTCTTTATACTAATTATAGGTCTTTTCAATGCCAATACATTACATTCTAGCTCAGGAATTTCTAAATTTCTTGTTTTATTACTCCACTTACGCGTTAACATCCTACTAGATCTGTTCTACCCGCTAACAGCCATCTTGCTTCGGAACTTCACTCTATTAAAAGAAAAAGGCGTTTAGATCCGCTTCACACTGGCTTTTTTTCAATGCAACTGTCTTTAGGAAATGACTTCTTTTTTTCGACTAAACTCTCCCAAAGCAGGAAAGCGGGGATAAGACTAGTAGTTTTCCGGTAAACCGGGCCTCTCCGGCATATGTATATGCTTGAAAGTTAGTTATAGGTAATTTATTGACTTGACGACGTATCTATTCTATAAAGAAAGACAAGCAAGGTTAGGGCCTTTAGAGGCATCGGGAAAGGGGCCAACAGCTACCCATCACCCAACAGTTATCTATAACAAGGTCTATTACCAGCCTGCCATCTCTGGCTTTACCTTTCTTGTTGATAACCCGCCTGGGGACGACTTAATAGAACGGCATAAGTCAGACGAAGACTAAGAAGCAGGAATAGATTTCAACGCGATGTCAACACTAACAAAGAGAACTAGAGCGGATCTATTACTATATAGCATTAGTAAAACAATGAGTTACTTAATAAGCCAATAAAGCTAAGTAGAAAGGCAGTTAAAGTCTAATAGCGGTTAGAAAAGTTCACGAGTGGATCCCTTATCTTTTATAATATAGCGGAGAGCTTTAGTAAGACAGGGAAGGCACATACTAAGACTTATAAGTAGAAGAATGACTCGCGGCATATTAACAAGAAGTAGTCCGGTTAAGTAGTTGTTTACTTTGCAGCTGCGCTTGCATATTAAAAGGAAAGGACTTGCCCGCGCATGGATCTAGTATAGCAATGAGATCTAGTTTCTTGGTTTGATCAGTTAGAACTTTTCTACTACTAGTAGTGTGTTCGGGTGATTGATAAGATTAAGCAAGAATATTCTCTACGATAACAGTTCTTTGCTTTGTGACATGCTTCTGGGGAACCAGGTCTATGACTCTCTCTGACTGACTTTCTAGCGCACTCACCTGTACCTGAGATATATAATGTCATTCTTCTCTATCGCTACTTGTTATTTACTTATTCTGCTTTATTATTGTAGTAGTAAGCCCTAGTTTACTTCATCTATAACATAAAAGAAAGACGACAGACACCTAGGATCATATAACAGCAGGACGACACCAGTTATTAGAAGAGGTAGGATCCTCCTCTCGTATTCACTCTAGCCTACTGGTCCTATCTTTATCCTATATAACAAAATAAAGAAAGCGAGCTGTAAACATCCTATTCGTTTAGTAGTTGACTCTTACTCTCACTAAGGCTAACATTCGAGCTGGTAAACTCCGATCTAAGGCTTTCTCGTCTACATATTCACTACTTACCAGACACTTGTTAGTTAATATGCATGCGCCTTATATGTAGGTGAATTAGTATACTACCTGTCTCTCTTTTTAATTATGGGTCTATTACTATACTAAGAATCTATTTTGGGGATTAGAAGTCCATTCATAGAGCTTAAGCGAAATCTAACTCTCTTTCCTTTCAAACCAGTTTGGATCCCGGTTGCAGACAGCAGGCAAGCTTCACTTCATATTACAATTCTTCCGTTAATGCTGCTTTATTATACGAAAATTCTCAGGAATATAGCATGTCAGAAAGAAGATTTTCTTTTAAATAAAACGACTCACCAAAACACCGCTTGCGCTTGACATATACTTTGACTTTATAGACTAATTAATAACTCCATACACAACACAAGATCTTACCTTACTTATGTCTTCCCTCTCTGATCGAAGAAGATGATATCACTCTCCGAGCAAGAGATCCGGCGTAAGTAGACGGGTGCAGCAATTTCAATGGACAAGGCCCAAAGACTGCTGTTGCATTCCCTTTAATAGTATAACAGAGAGTATAGGACAGCATCTTAGTAAGAAGCAAGTAGTGGAAACAAAACTACAAAGAAAAGATGCACATAAACATTAATTTATGGTATGATGCAGAGAATAAGATAAAGGATATAGAATTCATTCCAACAAAGGATAAGGTGTGAAAGATCCCCAAGAGAGAAAGAGGGCTCCCCACCAGTTTTGGTATCGGCAGCAGGTACAGTGTTAAAAGAAAGAGGATACAAGAAGATACCTTGATTGACCCGCTTGACCTCGATCTAGCAAGCGGGCTTCCCCGCGAGAATGAGCAAAAGAAAAGCAAGAAGAAAGTGGATTTTATTCGAATAAATATAGGACTGAGGAAAGGGAGGTCCTTGTCTAGGTCAATAGGGCTTTTTTAGGATCGAAAGGAGAATAGTACTCAAAGGATTACGTCCTTTCCGAGGCTCCTGTAAATACTACTAGAGTAGAGCCGGAGCTTCCCCCGTAAACATCTTTCACAGTCTAGAATAGATAGAACGCGTGCAGGGTGCGCTAGTAAAGAAGCTCTCACATATAAGTAACTGGCGGAAAAGGACTTTTCTAATTTAAATTAATGAACAGTAGCCACTTGTTGTTCATCTCCCCCCAGCCCTTGGAAATCAGAGGGGCCCCTTTAGTCTATCCGTAGATTTAGTCTTAAGTAAAGTAATAGAAAGAATTAAGAATTAGAATTTGTTTGAACTGCTTTCTTATCATTAACACTACCATTATTAGCATTAGAGCTGTTATTCCAACTTCAAAGATAATTGGGCCGGGCTTGCTTGTCTTTTTTCTTTTTTTTATATAGTAGTCTTATTTTAATACCTATGGATGATAGAAGGGTAAGGCGCCCTGTGAGTTTTAAAATCCTAAAACATAGTTGGAGATCACCACTTTCTTATAAGTGTAATACTAAAAAAGAGGATGCACTAAGACTGGAAAGGCATAACGTATACGGTAATGGCTTGAGCCCCTTGTCCAACGCTAACTCCAACCAACGAATGCTCCTGTATTAGCCTGCTCCGATCTTCACTCGAGAAGCTCCTTATTGTTTTACTTTTGCGTTACAAGTGAAGTTGGGACGGAGATACCTTAGTTAGTGGTTTGTTTCGGTACGATATGATACGAAGTCTCTTGTTGTTCTGGACTCACATGGAAAGGAAAGCTCTCAGGAGAATAGTGCCATATTTATGTCGTGAACTAATGCTCAAAGGAGAAGACCTTCAAAGCCCCTCAACTGACAAAGCCCTAAAAATAAGGAAAGAAACCAGAAGCAAGCAAGTATTTGATTGAATGTGCAGAAAAGGGCAATAAAATCCTTATTATATTCATAAGTAAGCCCTAGTAGCAAAACATTAACCAAATAGCCCAAAGTGCATATTAAAGTCTAACTTTTGAAGAAATGTAATAAGTAGCAACCATAGACTCAGCTCCTTGATTACATACTGTAAGTTAAGCTTAAGTATAGTAAAGGCTTTGTTTATATATAAGATATTCGCGCGCCTCTAATAAGTAAGGAAGGAATACAGTGTTGTATTTCTGTATTCTATAAGCTATGCTATACATATTTGTTGAGTCTATATACCGCTGATTCAATCATCTAGTCGTCCACCTATTTAGAACTCTTCTTTTTTGAGATATATTAATAAGTAAGTAGTATAAAATGGGTTGCACAGAAGCCCAGATATAATAGGAGCTAGAAGGAACTCGCGGGTAAGGGCTCTGAAAGAAGTCAACTACCATGTAAGTTAAAGAGGAAGTCTAACGAGTAGATTAGCAGGGAGTTAACAAGGGAAGAAGATAGTCGCATATATACAAAAGAAAGTTCTGGGCACCTTTCCGTAGGAAAGAACTTTAACGACATAAACAAGAAAAACTAGGGCACCAAACATTCGACTGCAAACTTTACTAGCCTAAAGTCAGATCAAAAACAGAGGAATAAGGTAGAAAAAAGAGCAGACTTTGCAACCTTAATCTTGCATATAATTGAGCCAAACGAAAAAAACATATCTGCCTCGCCGGATTAGTCTAGTAGAACATCTCACTCTTCCGTTGGAACGAGCGGCAGATTTGAAGCGAGAGGGCTGTTACGACATACTGCGTCTTCTTAGTCTCTATCTAGAAAAGAACGTAAACTGCCGCATTTTTTACTTATATGTGTCAGACCTCTCCTTTCCTGTTGAGTATTTAATTCCTATATTATCAGATTAAAATCTAAAAATCCCAGTCACTAAATCCCTATCACATACGTTTGACTCTTTCAGACCCTATTCTGGAAGTCGATAACTTATATATAAAAGGTTTCAACTGCATAAAGAAGAAGACTTTGAATATATAAAACTAGTAAAAAAAGTTAAGTTAACAGGAAAAGAGCGGATCTCTTTATCTTATTATACTAAAATAGCAGGGATGGCTATTCACTTTCTAAGCTTTCCCTACTATAAATTCCTATTGTTATTACTTATTATATTTATCCATGTGAATTAGAATAGATTTCATATGATTTGGCGACAAAAGCTGATGAAAAAGGTGCAGTTTCTAAGATATGGCTCGCTGCGGAGCTACACTAGCTCGGCAATTTCGATAGGAAATGCAATATTTTAAGGCTTCCAATCCCTTACTTCTTCTTCTTATCCTAATAAGTCAAATTAAATAGGATATATAATGTTATTGCTTATTTTTTTAGGAAAGTCAGCTTGTAAGCTAGCTAGTTAGTTCGGGTGAACAACTTCTTGTAGTCGCATGCAACAGCCCGAGAAAACCCTTATTTGTAGTAAAAGGGCCTCCGGGATACTTTTTGCAGAAAAAACTTTAGGACATCAGTTACAGTGGTAAACTAGTTGCTTAATTAGGAAGCTCTCGATGATACGGCTTATACGAATACATATGCACACCCCGTTGGATACATAAGCAGCGCTAGTGGACGTTTCCACGACAGATAAAGGCTTCTACTTCTACCGTTGTTATACCCCAAACAGTTATTCAATGCCCAAAAGCAGCTCTTTTCTGAGACAGGGCTCGTCCCTCCCTTATCCTTGATTAGATTCTAAAACAAAGCCAGCTTCCGCTCTACCTATCACATTAGAATATTAAATAAGATAGAATTAGAAAGAGTTCTTTCATCTCTCTAAGAAGAGATCTAAACTCCAATCTTAATAAAAATTTACATGGGAAAACGTTCTAAATCTTGTTATGAAAGAGATACCTATGCCTCTTATAATACAAGGGAAAGCTCCCTTGGTTTGCCACTGCTTGTTGATGTGATGAAAGTACTTGTATTGGATCTTGTGCTAGTGAGAGGACCCTTGCGGTTCTTTAGAGCTAGACTGAGGTACGTAAGTCACTCTTATTATAAAGCTTGCCTTTTTTTTTATTTAACAACAAGTGGCAATAAGTAAGTAAGAAGGCTCCTTATAACCGTACTGAGAAGTAAGAATCTTCTTTCTTCTATTAAAATGTAAGATGCGCGACAAGACTAACACTCTATCTCGCCCCTTGGCGAGTAAGACGCTTCTTCTTTGTAGTCCTTGAAAGACGAGTCACTCAATTGTGTATAAAGTTAAGATTGAGATGAGATCACTAACATACCTACCCGCCAGTAGTGGAACGAAAGACCTTTCTTCTCTTCAAAACTATAATATAAACTAAAATGAAATTATAAGTAGCTAGTTTCCTTGGAAATTCATTCCTAGAGGATGTATATCGGGCTGAGTTTGTCCACCTGTAGCCGGTAGTTAGAAAGTAGAAAGATCAAAATTTCGGGAAACGACTCGATGAAAGGCCCTGTCTAGACAATCATACTCCTCATACGTGTCATGCGTAGAAAAAGAGAAGGTAAGATTCAACAAGAGTATATTCAACTATATAACTAAGAAGAGACTATCTTCTTTTTCTCTTCTGTAGTAGAAGAAAGAGAGCGGTTTCAGCGAATACGTCAGAGACACATTGGATAGAGTGGTATTTTACACACCATACACAGAATAAGTTACAACGGGTACATCATCGGATGCATAAGCTCCATGTGCAGTTTCATAGGAAGCTCCGGTTTCAAAAGAATCTCCCGATACATCAATCAGGCACATCAGAT
>VHZZ01020446.1:2725-18535 GCA_009801015.1 Silene noctiflora | reverse complement strand
ATTTATCTTTTGTTTTGCATTTCTAATCTAGCATGAACCTTTTATCTATGCATGTGTGACCCGACTCCCTAGACTTTTTTCATTTATATTGTTCACATTTTATTTATAATTTTGTTATCATCATCTCAAACGAAAAAAAAGTAACTCGACCTTGATAAACACCAATCCATAGCAATTCACAAGGTAGGCCCATTTCTCTCTGTGGTCTGACCCCTATTACTACATTCACTTGTTATAAGGGTAATTTATCTTTGCATAGGTGCGCGATAGCCTGTGTCAATTACCCATCGCATCGGTTAATCCACACCGCCAATGGGGACCGCATCCGTACTACCTAAGCCCCGCTCATCGCAACAAGCGAACCCAGGTCCATTAATGTGCACATCCTCCTTGCGTCGAGAGACACAAGAGGCAAACAATGGGGGTGGGACCATCTCTCCATATGGCTCACTATATCACAATATCACTATCATAACGTCACCATCATATTCCACAATAATCACAATCATCCTATTCCACATTAATCACAACCAAAGCAATAATCACACAACATCATACTAAGTAGGGAAACCTTACCTTTTCGCAATCCAAGCACACAAAAGAAATCAATAGCAATTCTCCATGAGACCGTCACCTACACACAAAAATTATCACATAATAATTACTAACTACCCTTCATTAATCGATCTAGTATAAACCTATTACTAATTCCTCCAATTCGCCCAAATTAGGATTTGTACAAACTGAAACGATAAACTGATTAAAGACTAGAGACTTACTAACACGATTGGTACGAAAACGAGAGATCCGGAACCCATAAAAGCTTAATCTTTGCTTAGGAATTGATGAAGATGATTAGAGAGAGTTTAGATAGTGTTTAGGTTTTATAAAATGAATCAGAAACTAACGAAATGTTTTAAATACCTCTCCAATCATTTTAATCAAAATCACGCAATTAACCCGTTTCAGACCAGGCACTCGGCCGAGTAACAGAGGCACTCGACCGAGTGTCTCCTAAACTCGGCCGAGTAAACCCAAGGCAGCAACCTGCTTAAAACGTACAAGGCGCTTACTCGGTCGAGTACAACCCACTCGACCGAGTACGCAAGGACCAGAAACGTAGTATTACACAAATACCAATGTCCATCCACCTTCCAAGAGTAAGTACCCTCTTCCAACCTATCCACAATCCAAGTGTTATTCTTCATCCCTGCAAGATCGAAGTGTACCACCCCCCCTAGACATGGGAACGTCCACCGCCCCCGGCTCATAGCCCAAGTTCTTGCCTAACCGAGTCACCAAAGCCCCACAATATGAGGAGCATTTGTCCAACTCGGTCATCCTCGCCAAAGCAATACACACCAAGGACACGGCATTGAAGTAGAAAGGCTCTTCAAAGCGGGAGTTAAGATAAGAACTCAAGATTAGCACTTCCATGAAGTTGAGTTTACTCGGGTCTTTCCTCCCATATAGGAGGTTGGTCAAAGAGCGTAGGAAGACTTTTAGGACGGGGTTCTCGACATTACTCACCTTCATGCTACTCACTCCGGTCTTCGCCTTATTGATATAGAGGTAGAAGTACCTTGAGGCTTCATGTCCTTCTCAATTTTGTCGTGCCTACTAGGAGCTCGGCTCCCCACCCCCAATTGATCGACAAAATCATTACTAGATAGGTTGAAGGTGAGGTTTTGGAGCCTAAAGCTCACGGCATGGGTGCTCTCATCATAGGTGAAAGAGCTCAAGAACTCGAGGGTGAGCTCAAGAAATAAGCTTATATTGCTAAATTAATGGAGTGGGAGGAAGGAAAGTGGAGTAATAAGATGAATTCCAAACAAAATAGAGTAACAATGGAGGTTTTTGGTGAGAAAAATGATGAAGATATGAAAATATGAGGATAAGAATGAAATAAGGAGGAAAGAGAGTGCCTTTTTGTTGAGTAATCTCAGCCGTGTAATCTACTCGGTCGAGTGCGGATCCACTCGGTCGAGTGGCCGGTCTATTCGGTCGAGTGACCGGTCTACTCGGTCGAGTGGCATTTTCCAGAAATGTACTAACCTCTAGATTGGTCCACTCGGTCGAGTGACACTTCACTCAGTCGAGTTGATGCTCGTACTCGGTCTAGTGGTTCTATGAGGTTTGAAATCCTCGACTAACCTTCGAATGAGGTATCCCTTCAATAAAATAAGAGGTTCGGGAGTCTACCGCCTATCGGTAACTTGCCTTGGGTTAGATCATACGGCTTTATACTTTCCGTTTACAATACATTACCATCATACTTATCGCTATCCTAGAAACTATCATCATTATCCTTACCCTAACGATAACAATAGCAAATTCAAACATACGCATGACAATTTACATGTCAAAATTCGAAACTAACGTCTCTCATGTATCCACACACCACAATTCTCCCAAAATATGTTACACCCATACTACCTTCATACAACTTCCACGATTATCATATCCCATGTCATATATTCACACACACATTATAAGAACACATCTATTACAACAACATACATGCAACCAAACCATGATTCACATAGCGTTACCCGCACTCGTATCCACCCACGTGGTGACCAACCGAGACCATAGGCACTAATTTTGACATGAGGGCGCCTACTCATCCAAAACCGAACTCCCATTGTACTCATGTTGGGTTGGGTTCATTTTATTAGACACGCCTAGATTCATTTGGTACATTGGTTCAGGTTCCAAAATCGTAGCTCTGATACCACTTTGTAACACCCCAATTATCCGGCCAAGACAATTGGAGGGTTACCATCTCGGTTTCCCGAGGTAGTGATTCGGAGATACAATTAAGAAACATTATTATAATTAATGGTTTAGTGAATTACATAAATGTAAACAAATGAATAAATGAATACAAGTCATACTACTACGACCCGCTAAAGAAAACTATCTCATGCCGACTCGGCTCCAAGTCCAAAGCTCGTCCCGTCTCCCGCGTGACATCAAATACCACCTGTACTTAACCTAGTCCCCATATGATCGTAAACATCATATGGATCGACACAGGCCACCCTGATAATAGGTGACAATTACACAAAGCCACAAACGGTTAGCTTCAATAATTTAAACATATAAGACATGACATATACATCGGTACTGGGACACACCCAGACGTACTCACAACTCGGTGACGGCACCACAACATCGCCCACCAAAATAGCCGGACCGCAGCCCGTAAGAAGGTACTCTAGACACACCGGTGGTACCGGGCTTGAGAGAGACTCAGATCCCGTACCAGACGACGTGACTCAACCTCACGTGTCCCTCCATAACTCAAGCCATTAATGTGCACATCCCTCTTGGGGTGGGAAGCCCCAAAAGGCGACTCAAGCGTAAGGCGGTCTCCCAACCACCTTACGTCTCCATAACAATCACCATATCATCACCAACCTCCAACATAGGCAACCACCACAATATGCAATGCATGCTATACAATTTGATATGCCAAACATGCCAACATCGACACATATGAGACTCTCCAAATCCTCAATTACCAACATAAGATGCAAAAATGCTCATCCAATGGGTGTAATGACAAATGACCATTAATACGTATACACGATATCGAAACTATCATGAACTTACCGACGCCATTATGTGAATAATTACATTTGATTCCAACAATCATGTTAGAATGCAATAATAATACAACAATGACATATTCAACCATTTACCCTTATTCAAACCGAGTAGGATTAACCTACCTTTTAGCAAATCTTCCATAGCTACTTGAATCCGACACAATCCCGTCTCATGAAACCGTCTCGTCCTATACAAGTCACATAATACTATCACAATACATCCTACATTATTACACAGTATAAAACTCCTTATTATTACCCATTAATTACCCATATTACACCTACTAATAACTAATTAATTACCCATGACAAAAACCCCTAAAAATTAGGGTTCTAAAACACTAGAAAATGGTAGATCTTACTTACATAGGTGAAAGGAAGGAAGGGTAGTGAACAATCCTCTAAGGCAAGCTTGAATCTCATAGAGAAGGTATTTGAGAAGTTTTAGAGAGAAGGGAGAGAGTTTAGAGACATAGGACTGAATTAGGTTTAGGTGTCGAAAATAACATTTATCGGGTACTGCACAGCATCACTCGGTCGAGTGACTCGGTCCACTCGGTCGAGTGCCGCTCACTCGGTCGAGTACTCTCTGTACTCGGCCGAGTGAAACTTACTTGGTCCACTACGGGCCTCACTCGGTCCACTATAGGCTTCACTCGGTCCACTGCAATTCACTAGATCTAGTCTAAGCCTTACTTGGTCTAGTGTAAGGCTACACTTTATTCTCGGGTGATTCCTTATCAAGTTCGGTGGCCCTTTCACGTATCTCAAGGTTCTCGTATAGATCCCAAAATATCCGAGTATTACACTCTCAATATACAAGTACCACTTTCCATTTGCTTCCTTAAATCCTTTCCCATATCTCACCAAACAAAAAATGTCATCCCCAGTTTCCCCGTTCACCACACCACTCCTTTCATTTCTCCTTCCCCTAATCTACACAAATCTTGAACATAAAAGATAAAAACTCTAAAAACAAAACTTAAATCTCCAAACTCGTTCGTGGACTGTCACCATCTTCATTCACCATCAACACCATCACCATCTTCGTTCACCTGTATCACCATTATTAATTTTTTTCATCTTGAGAAATTATGTTACAATCATTTTGGCTATTTTTTTTTTTTAATTTATATTTCTTATTTAGTTTCCTTGTTACCTTCAATTTTTTCTTTTGGTAGACATGAGAAAAAGGAGATGAGAAGTGACACTGACCGGCTGTCAAGTTTTCTAACGATGGGTCTGAGTCATTTTTTTGCCTGTCCTTGTTATTTGCTTCCAACCAATACTATGGAGACATTTAGCAAGTCACCAATTTTGGTCAAGAATGTGAAGAAGAGGTTATCACTTGACCTCTTAATCAAATAGATATCAAATAGGGTTATTAAGGTGACCCAACAGAGTCATAACCTCTCTTATGACTTTGTTTGAGGATGGTCTTAGAATTTTGGTTTTAGTCATTTGTCATTATAAATCAATCACTAATGACAGACTAAAATATTCTTCTAACTTGCCAACATATTACATGTATATCATACAAATTCCAAGTTAGAGCCACATACTACCAATAGACGATATATATTCATAAGAATCATAACACACATTCATATAAACACTTGTTGGTCACAAGGTACCAATTTTCCTCTTTTTTCACACAATCCTTGCTCACTAATCGAGTTAACTATTTTTCCATAACTATATTTTAAAGGCATCCTACCTAAAATCTTATGAAACTCTGTTATACAACTCCCTCTCCTCTTCCGATGTTCACCCATACCTCTTTTAACACCGCTTAATCCAACATCCACCTCCTCGAGTCTTATCCCTTCCACCACCTCATTTCTCGAATCCCCTAAATCCCTAACCCTCTCGGCTCCAACAAGAATCGGACCTCTACCGCTCACATCCGCCACCACAAAATTCATCAATACATCCTCACAATTATGCATATTATCAACCACACCCCTCAACTTCCCAAACACCTCCACTAACCCATTAACCCCACAACTATACAAATACAAATACTTCACATTGACCATCATAAACTTGGTCAACACAATCGAATACCTATCTGGATGAACAGTATAAATCCAACTCCTCCTCGTCAAATCTAGACCGTGCGATCTCGCGAACAACCCAATTAAACGGTCCTGATTCACTTGCCACACCTTAAACGCAAACCCCACAGATTTTACATCCACATCAACATCATCATCACATATCAGCACGCCACGTGTCTTAATCCAACGGCCAGGAACAAACCTCGAATTTAAACTCTTAGATCTTCGAGGGATCACCGTAACAGGTGCACCTGAGGTGTAGACAACCGATAGATTACTTGCAAGAGAAGTTAGGGTTTCTGTCGCCGTCGTCGGGTTCCCCCAAATCACCACCACCGCCGTAACCACCGGCATCGCCGCGTACGCAGTGGCGATTTCGGTCAGTAGAGGAATACGGAGCTCCGAATACCCGTTAATTATGACTGTTAGTTGATCGGACCGAAGAAAGCGGGAGTTAATTAGGGTTTTGTTGTCGCAAATGTTTGATTTTGAGTAGAGAGAACGAAGGGAGTTTGTTGAATACGGTAACATGATGGTAAAGAAACAGATTACGGTGAAAATGGCAGTAATTTTTTGAGATGTCATTGGAAATTAGGGTGAATTTAGGTAAAATACTGTACTTTCAGAGTTTATTTGTGATTTGATGAGAATTAGGGTTTGTAATCTGAGCTAATTAGGGTGAGATTATGGAAAATGGTGTAATTTGTGGAATGATTTGTGATTTAGTGAGGATTAAGGGAGGTTGAGTGTGAATTAAGTTGATAAATTCAATTGTGTGGTGGAAGTAAAGTGACAAATGGCAATATTGTAATTAATGAAGAAATTGAGGGTGATATTATGATATTATCCATGAGTTTGTAAGGTTCTGAAAACTTTTATTTTTTAAGGTTTTTTTTCTGGGTTC
This sequence comes from Silene noctiflora, assembly GCA_009801015.1. Classification (NCBI taxonomy): domain Eukaryota; kingdom Viridiplantae; phylum Streptophyta; class Magnoliopsida; order Caryophyllales; family Caryophyllaceae; genus Silene; species Silene noctiflora. The sequence continues at coordinate 11,957 of VHZZ01020446.1, read as the reverse complement.
ATTGACAACTAACAATGGCAGCTTTTGTTCCAACAGTGAAGTTGAATTTCATGCAAAAATGTCCAATTTCTTTGCAAACTTTCGAAAGGAAAGTGTTAAAGCCCAACTTTTGCTCATCAGTTCAGCAAGTAATACCCCAGGTATATTATTTGCAAACAATGAAGGATATTGTTTTGTTTTATAGTTTGGAATTCATGATACTTGTATTAGTATCTGTTTGAGTGGTAATAGAATTCAGGAAATTTGTTATGCTACTGCTAAACATTGTCTTTGTTTGTTTAGTGCTTATGGCCTTATGGGTTTGTGACGTTGTTTCCATTGAAGTACATTTGTTGACAAAGTTGTGTCTTGTTGGATTAGTGTCATTGTGAATTTATAAGGTCACAAGAATAGTAATCGAGATTGTATTTAGGATAGGTTGTGTGGTATCGTTACTGCTTTTGTAATTTGTGTGGAGTACAAGTGTACGACCATTGAGGATAATGGCCTCACCTTCAATTTTGAACCATCTTGAAGTCTTGAACTATGACTTCTACCTTTCAGCTGGTTATTTCGTAGCATTATTGTTACCATCCTTTTCCCTTTTCAATGTTATCCCTTCCAAATCTTTACAAAAGCACACATAAGCTGTAGTGCTGTACTCCCATTGGCTCCTTCTTATAAAAGGAAATCAAAGAAAGGAACAATCGAGTATTAACGACTTAAACGTCAGCAGATGTTCCCATTAGACATTCTTACTTAAGCAGGGGTATTCAGTTATAGCTTTCATTCCGGAGCAACAATAGGTGATTTAATGGTAGGTTACTTAGCTTAGGGCCCGTCGTTCTTTTCTGTTTCATAAATGTGCTACCTTGAATGTTAATACCAGATCGTCTTTGTTTTGTAGGAGGAAACGCTTGGAATTCTGTGTGAGCCCTGTAGTGGTACAGGATGGTTGCTTTGTGATTTCTGCAATGGACAGAAAACTAATGTGAAGTCATCAACTAATAAAATATATCGCCGATGCCCATCATGTAAAGCGGTAAGTAGTAATGTGTGTCACAGTAAATAGGCTGAACAAACTCATGGTTAGGTTCTTAGCGTGCTTTCAGCATCCATATATGGCTTGTACAGTTGTATTGTTAACATGTTGTGATATTGTTTCTGGATAGATATTGAGTACTACTATTTATTTTCCGTTACACTTGTGATATTAGCCAATTAAAGACTAATTATTAATTTGGAAAATGGTTAATATGTGCTCTATTGCTTTTTGGTTGAATAAAGTAAATGTTCTCACGACATTATTAGTTTCTTGTATGTGGACAACTTTTTTCTTGTTTTCTGCTTAATAGTAGTTTTATGTTTCATCACACTATCTGGAGAATTCAAGGCTTTGTCTTCCTTCATTCTTGTTTTACACTTAGATTAAGAAAGTGCTTTGGGCACGCTTAAGCCCAATGCCTAACGGAGGCATTAGTAAAATGCCTATGTGCGCGTTAAGTATGCCTTGTAGATAAGGAGCAACTAGAAAACTACTTACGCTGTAAGGTTGTGTTACTTGTGTACATTAGACCTCCCTTTTACCTTGCTACAGGTGGGGAGCCATTGTAGCATAGGTGTATATGAATAGTCTGTAGTCTATGCATCTTGTCTCCTTGAGTGTTCCATGTAAGTATGTAACGTAGGAATTTATAACTAATTTGCTTGCAGTGCGGATATATCTTGTGCTCAAAGTGTAAAGTCTTCAAATGTGTCACGTTTCCGGATCAGAATGATGGCTAGGAGCTTTTATGAGGATCATACTCTTTTGAAAAAGTAGCGTGGGCTTAAAGACGCAAAAGTCTGACAACCGCCAGTGACAAGGCATGAGATGTCCAAGGTTCAGTAGCTTGTTTGTGTTTTTGTAAAGGTTCAAAGACAAATCATGTTTGTCTACTCTTATCATTTCTTCTATTTGAGAAGTAATATTAATCTATTGATTTGACCCAATTGGGTTCCTACTGTCTGTGTATTTTCCTTCTAAGAGTTTAATTATGGAAGCATTTTATTTGCAAGGCCTGCTGTGGATATGCCAACTGATTCAGCTCGTTTACCATGTTTGTACCGAGATTACTATACAAATGATTATTCTTTTCATCGTCACTCCAAAACCTGACGCTTACAGTTTATTTTTTTGTTTTTTTTTGTGTTTTGTTTTGTTTTGTCTCTCTGTGTGTGTGTTGTTGCCTGATAACATGTCTTTCTTCCATTCTCTATGATTCTAACTGATTTTATTATTCTGATTTCAACATTTGCATTTGTTGGTCTCTTCAATGGAGGCACTAATTCTTTCTTCCTTTTTTGTTAAATGTCTTAAAAAGGCTCTCTGTTCTTGCTTTGGAATATATGATTGAATAAAGTGAAATAATTCTCTAAATTCTCTAGCTTCTTGCATAGTGAAGTCGTAGAGTGTCAATGCATTTTACGATGCAATTTTATTGTGTCACCTTGAAACAACACAAGGACAAGGCTGCATACATCCAACATGCTTACCTTGCCACAGGCTGGAGTCATTGAGGCATTGAAGTAGCGTTTTTATTGTCTTAGAAGGCGAAGCCACAATTTTTACTGGAAAACTGGACTTTTATTGCTTGCCCATAAAAGGAGTTATACGTCTTACCGCACACTTACAAGTAAATATGCATTTATAGGGCATATAAGCTGTTCAGTAGATTCGGTTGGATTAATCAAATTCATCTCTGTTAAGCAAATAAAATTGGAGCTATATTTTGTGATTAAACTAGTACTGCAGATTGCGATATGTGACAAGAAGATTATTCTAGTAATCTAGTATTTGCACATGCATCTTATCTGTGTAAGTAAGCGGAGATGTTTCCAGATGATGCATCTTCCTTTCCTTTTTGCTGGTTGGATCTGCGGATATAACATTGAGGTTTGTTAGTTCGTTTGATAGACAACCTGTATAGAGATTCAGCCAGTGATCAGTTGCAAAAGTGCGTCCAATCTAAGTCACCGTCCCATATTTTTTGTTCTTTCATTGTTTTACCTTTCTCCTTGGCAAGTTGGCATTGATCTAGTCATCTAGTGCCTTACGCTTGGAGTGTGAGCTCAAGATTGCGACTCCGTAGGAATGCTCCGAGGATTTCTTTATATTTAAATGAGTAATACACTCGTAATTTTTTCCCTTTTCCGATCGACTCTATGTCCTCTACATATGTAAAATTGTAACTTCACTTCATTGATATCGAAAGATTATCTCTCATCTGAGAATCAATTCCAGACATCCTGACAAGCCAATCACTTTTTCCCATAGGTGAAATTAATCTGTATACTAGTTTACCTTTCTTATCTGTCTACTACAGAGTGATAAGCTACCTCTCAAGTGATAGAATACTTGGTTCAGGCATATTGTTTTCCTGTTGCTTCTTTCTCGGATTTGAGTGTGGTTTGGTCACAGTTGAAAAGCATAGGTGCTTTTGACCATTGCTGTTACCAACTATGGAGTACTCAATTCTGTTTTTGGGCCTAGATCGGTTTCTGCTCTAAGAGGTTACAGGCCCTGTATACATTTTTAGACGGCATCCATTGTTACTGTCAGGTTCCGTTGGATGTTCAAGATCTTGAATGTTATTCTCATCTCTGTGCGTGAGCATATGCCGGTGGGTCCTGATACTCAAGGTCAGCTACTTGAATTACTCTTCTCTGTTATTCATTACTCTAGTATCAATTATACTATAATATTATATACATGCTCTGTTTTATATTCCCTCCATTCACTTCAGTTAAATATGTTTGATTTTGGACCAAAGTCTTAGAAGGATAAAGTTATATATGTGAGAGAAGAATGGGCCCTACACTGACATGGAAGTGTTTTTGTGCCGCTTACCAGAAGGGGAGTAATACAATCTCATAGGTTGAAGTCTTTGATACACTAGGGTAATGTTGTTAAGAAATCTGGATGCTTGCGCTCTACTCATATCGTATGGCAATCTGTGTGGAACAAGCTGTGTTACCCGGCTGCATCCATTTGTCAAGTCAAGACAGTTTAGGAGTACCAGATATGGCTATCCGGTGAAAAATGCTGTCACTCGGCTATCTTTGTTTTCTTCCTTTTCGTAGTTTGTTCAACCAGCTTGCCTGTTTATGACATCTTACCAGTATATCATTTACTCGTACTATTCAGATAGGGTCCTAGTTTGTTACGTGTGCCAAGTAAAAACAGTGTACTCATGTTCAATTCAGTTTTTAGAGCATAAGGAATGCATGAGCATAGATGTTGGGAATTGGAATAGCATGCTGTTTTTGTTTTCTTTCTTTTTTTTTTTTTTTTTTAAATTTTTTGTTTGCCTCTGTAATCAAGACAATGCCTATTACATCCGATACCTGTAACTCGGTAAAAATATGTACATCAACTTGTTCTATATCTTTTTTACTTTCCCTAACCTTGCTTGCCCTTCCTCGTAATAAAGTAGTGAGGTATCTGCAACAGTGCAACTATGTTATGAGGCTCTGTATGCAGCATTTATGGCACACCAAACCAAGATTCGGCTGCGATGACTGATTTCAAGATTAAGTCTGAAACCGAAATTTAATACCACGGATTGATCTCTCTGTTGGGCTGTTGTTACTGTGAGTGATTGCTTGATTCCTTAATGTCTTGGAGTAGCAGCTTGAATTTGACCACGTCATTGTATTTTTCATGTTGTGTTTCGTTTCATGATGCGCGTAATAATGCGTATTTTAGTGTTTACTTTGTATCAGTTTCTGATACGCGTAATAATGCCTATTTTACAAGGATCTCCTTGAGCTTTACTAATATTTATTTATGATAAATTGTTGTGATTTAGTTTGTTGAATGTTATGGATTCATTAAAGAGGGATAAGCACCTCCCATTGTACCCCTGAATTTGAGCTTACAAAGAACATGGTTAGAACTTGTGAAATAAGGAGTTTAATCAAATACGCCGGCTTAGTATTACGAATTCAATGAAAATCCATTTAATTCAATAGATTCTTTACGGTTTTTATTTTGTTGTAAGGCGTATTTTAATGAAATTTAAAGAATGTATGGGAGGAGGGGAATAATTTTATAATTTAATTAATAAGTCTCCATTATTAGGTGTCCCCATTAAGACCACCACACTAGGTGTAATGAGGTTAAGTGGAGTATATTGGAGTGGAAAGAACGACCATTATTAGGTGTCCCCATTAAGACCACCACACTAGGTTAAGAAGTCATACTCAGTCAAGACAGTGCAAAGCCTTGTTATTTTGTTATCTCCTGCTCTTTTCTCATTCTTCCTACTTTTACTAAATTGTGTTTGTAAATACATGCCCATTTTTGGCCACAATATTCTTTTGTAATCCAACAAATTTGTCGTCTACTATTAATTTCACTGTATTATTGTGTTCACAAAACTAAAAACAGACTAAATTATCTTTACTGAGCTAAGAGCTAACCAGAAATTAATTGTTTGTGAGCATATTGAAAGATTGCAATCCCTTGCCTTTCATTCCTTAATATTCAATGTATATATACAAGCAACAAGGTATAACTAAACCTCAGATTCTATCCTATAATAAAGGCTACAAATTATACTACAAAATATACAATATCACGAATAGAATATTTCACATTCAATTACACCCCCGCGGTCGAAACGAGAGGTAGGCCAACGTTAAGACTGGAGCAAAAATCATCGAACAACGCCTTTGGAAGTTCCTTGGTGAATATGTCCGCATACTAGTACCCGGAAGGGACATGTAGGACATGGACGTGGCTTAGTGCAACCTTCTCGCCCACAAAAAGTATATCCATTTCAATATGTTTGGTGCACTGGTGGTTAACCGGGTTGCCGGAGAGATAAATGACACTAACGTTGTCACAATAGACCAAGGTAGCCTTGGTTAAGGGGGACTGTAGTTCCAACAAGATATATGTAAGTGCTTTATTTATACATTTTAACCCCCTAGATTAGCTCCATTTTACATGTCATTTTGCACTTATCTTAGTGTTTTTAAGCCATTATTGTTATTCTTGTTGCATTTGCTTGTTTTAACATGTTTTGTAGGTAATTAAGCTTTTAGGAGCTAAATCCTACTAAGTATGCAAGCTAGATTACAAGGGCTAAGTCAAGAGCAAAAATTGGACTAAGTATGGAATTGTGCATGGGTTTTTGCATGAAAAATTAGTGGATTAATGTGGAAATGCAAAATGAAGTCAATGCAAAGTCAAGCCCAACAAATGAAGTCCAAAATGAATGAGGAAGCTTAGGATTCCCAAAGATCACAAAAGCTAGGGCAAGAGTCATTAACCGGGTGTTAAAACGAGCATTAAACCTTAAGCAAAGGATTCCTTGGCATTAATGCCAAGGATTAAAGGTGCCCGGGCTAAATCACCACGTCCCCGATCGGGGTTGGGTGTCCCCGATCGGGGACGCAGGGTCCTTAATGCATCCGTTTCAAGTTGATTCTCCTATAAATACTAGGCCTCGTCCAAGGTTTTAACCACCACACACCACTTCCTACACATATTTTACTCAATATTCTCTCTAAAATTCTAGTAGTTAGTTTAGTATAGTTTAGTTTAGATTAGTATTAGTTTAGTATTTTATTAATGTTACAAACAATTCCATTTACAATTCCAATTCAAGTTTATTTAAGTTATTGTTCTTCATTTCCAAGTTATTCATTTCCATTGTTCTTCAATTCCATTTCCTTTATGTTCCTAGCTTCCATTTTATTTATGTTATTTATATTATAGTTTTATATTATGTTTGCATTTTCATTTAGCATTTTCATTTGTTATCATTTCCACACGAGTAGCTAGATTTCCTAGTCTAGGGATTAGGGGAGTCATGCATAATTGATAAATAAAATAAGTTGTTTAATTGGTTAATCACTTATCATTTCTACACATGCTTGCTTTGTAATGTTAATCTTAGTTTATTGATCACATTCTAAGATTAAACTTGTTATACAATCTATAAGTTGAAAGACACGGATTCGTATTAGAACTAACATGTTGTAGTAGATCGGCTTAACTCATAGTAAAAGCTTGTTAGGACCCGATTTAAGGCCGATGCTAATAGTGAAAGCTGGACATCTTTTGGCTTAAATTATAATTTGTGATTACTAGTTTAATAACTATTTTGAATGTTGATTTGCATGTATGAACCGACCCCCCTAGACGACTTTTACTTTATTTGTTTGCATTTATATTTTACCTTGGATAAACCAATCAATCAATCCCCATATTTTGTGACCGACCAAGATAGAATTCACCCCATAAAAACTAATTAGAAACCACCGTACTCTTCGTGGATTCGACCCCTAAATACTACATTTATTTGTTGTTGCCAGGGTAATTTATTTTTGATAGGTTGGCGATGACCTCATCAATATTACGCAACCAACATGTCTTAGCGATAGCATTGGCAACGCCACAATATTCGGTTTCTGCAATAGAACGGGATAGCGTGGGTTGGCGTTTGGAGGACCATGAGACAATATTATCACCCAAATAAACACAATAACCAGAGTTTAAGCAACAAGTGTCTGGACAACCGCCCCAGTTAGCTTCAGAGTAGGTCGTGAGGGAATTGAGACTGGAGGGTTGAATGGATAGGCCGAGAGAAATAGTACCACTGGCATATCGAAGAATACGCTTCAAAGAACTCATGTGTTGTTCCCGAAGGTCATGCATATAGAGACAAACCTGTTGAATGACATATGAGATGGCTGGTCAAGTGAAAGTAAGATATTGAAGTGCACCGGCAGGGGTACGATAGAGAGTAGAATCGGCAACAAAGGCCCCACTTATAGCACTTAGCTTCGTCTTTATATTGACCGACGTATGAGTAGCCTTGCAACCGGTAATTTTCGCCCGTGCGAGGATCTTGGATTCATACTTTGCTTGGGATAAAAATAGTCCATTAGAACTACATTGAACTGTAATGGCAAAAAAGTAATTTAAGTGGCCAAGATGGTCATAGCAAATTCAGCTCGTAGATTATCCATAATCTTCATACATAGGGCATAAGAGGATGAACTGAGAATAATATCATCGACATAAAGCAAAATATAGGCTGTGTCACGGCCCTGAAAATAAAAAAGAGTGAATGGTCCATACGGATGTGACGAAAAACAATTTTGGTAGCGTGAGGAGCAAACCGATGATACTATGCTCTTGGAGCCTGCTTGAGACCATATAAGGACTTTTAGAGGAGGCAAACATAATTCGGATGTGCACGGTCCTTAAATTTTGGTGGTTGATGTATATAAACCGTTTCCTCCAAATGACCGTGTAGTAAAGCATTTTTAACGTCAAGCTGATAAATGGATTATTTGTTATGGCAATAGTGAGAACAGACCGAATAGTAACTGGTTTGACAACGGGGCTCAACGTTTCGTCATAGTCAATCCCTACCTGTTGTGACCTACCATTGACAACCAAATGAGCTTTGAGGCACTCAAGATCACCGTTAAATTTAAATTATGCTTAAATAACCACATACAACGGGTGATGTTACCATGTGACGGCCGAGGGACAAGTCCCCACGTCTTATTTTTAATTACAACATTGTACTCGTCGGTCATAACCTATTTCAAGTTGTGGTCGTTGAGGGCTTGGATGAGGATTTTGGGAAGGGGGGAGGGTTCGGTGGTGCAGGTAGTGGCGTGGCTGAGGTCGAAGGGAAGTTTAGGCTTGATAATCTCGTGTTTTCTGCGAATCGAGTTTGGGCTTGATAATCCCGTGTTTGCTGCGAGTCATCATCTGTGGGGACTGGGTAGGCACGTGAGGGGCAGAGGACGGTTGGGACGAAGGGGCAAAGGATGTGGGGGAGGTTGCAGGGGAGGGGAGAGGGATGAGGGGAGGCTGTAGAGGTTACAGGGGAGTGGACGGGAGTGGTGGGTGTTTGGGGATATGGGGGGGAGGGGGTGTCTGATGGAGATAACGGTAGGGTGTTGTTTTGTTGATGGTGTTCAAGGTAGGGGAAGGGTGGTTATCGAGAAATTGATAGAGGTGTGGGGATTTGGGTGTGGTTTGGAACGGAAACACGGTCTCATGGAATATAACATGGCGAGACACAAGAAGCTTGAGAGGAGCCAAGTTGAGACATAAATAGCCACGGTGGTTCGGTGGAAAGCCAAGGAAGACACAAGGTGAGGTGCGGGAGTGGATGGTCGTGGAGGGACGGTGTGGGCAGCACAAGAACTCGAAATGAGGGAAGTTTGAAGAAGCGACTTT